>SNQJ01S0031660.1:21176-44260 GCA_010110895.2 Picea sitchensis
GGAACGAATGAGGATGATGAATAATTTCCCCCAAGTGGGGATTATAAAAGTAGTGATGATGATTATGGCAATGGTGGACACTATTTCCCGAGTGGGGAATTTAAAGGTAGCAATGTTGGTGATGATGATTTTCCTCCAAGTGATTATTTTCAAGGTACCGATGAGGATGATGAAGTTTTTCCTCCAAGTGAGGATTTTCAAGGAAATAATGAGGATGATGAAGAATTTCCCTCAAGTGGGTATTTTCAAAGTAGTGAATATGATTATGCCATTGGCGGACACTCTTTCTTGAGTGGGGAATTTAAAGGTATAAATGTTGATGAAGTTTATTTTCCTCCAAGTGAGGATTTTCAAGATAATGATGAATATTTTCAAGGCACTAAGAAGGATGCTGAAGAATTTACCTCAAGTGGGGATTTTGAAAGAAGTGAAGATGATTATTTCAATGGTGGACACAATGTTGATTATGACTTTCCTCCAAATGAGAATTTTCAATGTACCAATGATGATGATGGAAATTTTTCTCCAAGTGAGGATCTTAATGAAATTGATAGTCTTAAGGGTGATGATGATTTTCCTTCAAGTGAATATTTTCATGTAAGATCCAATGACATTGGTGACGATGGTAATCATTTTTCTAGTGAGTTTGATATTTTTCACTTCTTTGATTTTGAAAGAAGTGAAGATGATTATTTCAATGGTGGACACAATGTTGATTATGACTTTCCTCCAAATGAGAATTTTCAATGTACCAATGATGATGATGGAAATTTTTCTCCAAGTGAGGATCTTAATGGAATTGATAGTCTTAAGGGTGATGATGATTTTCCTTCAAGTGAATATTTTCATGTAAGATCCAATGACATTGGTGAGGATGGTAATCATTTTTCTAGTGAGTTTGATATTCCTCTCATCAATGCGATGATCAATGAAGATGATGATGGACTTAGGAATGAATGTCATGTTCTCAATCATTCAGCTGCAACAAATCAAGATGATGGACATTCTCTTGTTCAATCTCCTGACAATGTTTTTCTTGATATTCCTTATGGTGATGAGGAAAATCCTTCTAGTGAGGATGATGAAATAATGGAGACATTGGAAAGAAAAATTGTTTCTAGGACCAAGACTGTACCTTTTTATATCCATCCAAATCATTCTAGTTATACAAGGTCTAGGAAATAATTTCTCACTAAATCAATTTCCATAAGTGAATTGATTTCAAGTGAATGTTGTCAAAAGAATGAACTACATGCATGCCTTGAATAAAAGGATGACATATTTTTCATTGAATAAGAGCATGAAAAATTCATATTTGATGGGGTGCATGATATCCACCAAGACAGGATATGATTAAAAATTGGTAGTATTTTACTTTGCAAAAAGTCTTTCGAAAAAATTCACTCAATTGGTAATCTTCGTCTATCCATAATCCAAACAAGGTTCGAAAAATATCCTTCATTTTATTCAAAGGTACATCATGGATGAGAGCGTGGGCCATTAACAACCACTACATTGTCATGGATGCGTGACTTTTTTTCCAAACATGGAGAGTGTATTCTAGATAGAGACACAATACATATTCCAGATAGTTTCTCAAGGAGGGAAATATACAACTTGTACAAAGGATATATTGAAGGTGTTGAAGGAAATGGTAATTTTATTATATATTCATATTTTACAAGAATATTGAAGAAACAATTCAACAATGTTTGTATTCCTAAGAAGTCAAGGATGGGGATTTGTAGTATATGTGATACTCTTAAATCAAGAAGAGATAAATATGAAGGGGCAAAAAGAGGTATGTATTTACTATTTTTTTTTTTTAATTGGATAGTTGTCAACTATGAAAATATATGATAAATATTTTCATTTTATATCATGTGTAGATTCCATAGTGAAAACACTTCAAGAACATCAGAATCAACAATCAAGTGAAAGGAAAAATTTATACAAACATCGAAAGAAGTGTTATGATGCTCCAAAAAAATATCTAGGTATGATAATTGATGGCATGGACCAGAAGAAAAATATTCTACCACATTTTTTTCCGTACACCAAAAAATTTACAGGAAGAGAATTTCATTCAATTTCACTTGGTTGGTTCTATGGTTTTCAATGGAAAAATGTATCCAAGGGTTTAGTTCACAACTCCAAATATTCATAATTATGAAAATATGACCATCAACATAATTTGTCATGTTCTCAATCACTAGTCTAGAAATCTTCCTCAAGTTCTATATCTATATGTGGACAACACTAGTTGTGAAAATAAAGATCAAATTGTGTTTGGATATCTAAGCATGCTTTTTGAACTGAGAATATTTCAAAAGGTGAAAGTTGGTTTCCTTCTTGTTCGAAACACTCATGATCATATTGATCAAATGTTCAATCGTTTTTCAGTAATATTGAAGAGGAAAAATGTTGGAAGCCTATGATCATTGATTGATTGTATTAAGAAAGCATACATTCCAGAGCCTATTTTTCATATATTATAAGAAATTGTTGACATGTAAAGATTTATTTAGGGATCGCATCGTGAAGAAAAATGTATTGAACAACTTAATGACATTAGCTTCCAATATCAATTTTGTTTCAAAAACGTTGATGAGAAAACACTTACATGGGAAAGCAGTATTCAGCTACTGTGGAATGGAGTCCTTCATCAGGTTTATCATTTTTGAAGTTCATTCCAGATTTTCCAATATTTGCATCAAGTTATTTTTATTACAATCAATTGTTGAAACCCATAATGCATGAAGGCATAATAGATATGTAGATTATTTTGAATGTCTGGAAGAAATTAAAAATTCCATTAAAGATACATATGGGTACTTTGATGTTGTTAATTCTGTTTGGTGGGAGTCCTGTTTCAATGGTCAAAGTGACATAATTTCAAGATCAACAAATGAGGATACATTTTTTAAGACTCCATTTCATTGGCCATAAAATATTACAAATGAATATGAAGAAAGAAACATTGTTGAACAACAATAATCTCAAGGTGCTATTGAGTTTACACAAGCAGAGGAAAGAGAAATGTATATTGGTTCTCGAAGGTCACGTGCACAATGTGAAGCCATGGAAAACCTTTACAGGGGTTCAATACATGATATTAAGGAGGGTAGCATGATTTCATTCTTAGTGACTAAAGATCCACATGGTTATTCATTCTAGATTGCAAAGGTTATAAATATTGAGAAAGACAATGGAGATGTTATTTCAATTGAAGTACATTGGTATGCAACAGGTACACACCCATTCAATGGTGTGTACAAGACACAGATGGTGGTTGAGAAACATGTCAATAGAAAGAGAAAAAGAAAGGGTCAAACTACAACTCATCGTCGCACTAACCTCTTAAAATTAGAGGATGTTGACATACTTGTTTATGACCTCAATTTGACAAAGAGAGGAACTCTTCACTCCAAGAAAACATATATTATCAAGAGGTTGTTTCCATAAGAAATAAATGCAATATGGGAGTTTGTTGAACCTAGTCATAGATCTAAAAGGATTTTGACATGTGAAATGTTGGGCATTCATGTAGACTCGAATGGTGCATTCATTGACAATAGAGAAGAGTATGGATCATAAACATCTTCATACAATCATTCCTCTTAAGACAATGTAGACTCTGATGGTATTTTGAAATCCGTGAGTCAATCTGAATAAGTGTATGAAACATTTTATGTAGTTTTGATCCATATGATGTTTGTATGGTAACTAGAAATGAGAATTGAACTTACATATGATCTTACATGAAGTTATGAATCATTTTTGTGTTTTATGAATTCTGTGTTTTGATTAAGGAGAATATTATAAAATTTATTAGTTCACATGTTTTGAATATGGACAATATAAGAAAAATTTTAATAAATAATTTATGTTTCATTCAATGTAACTTGTATTTTTTTTATTTTATTAAAAGAAAAAAAATATTAAAAAGTGATGTTGAATTTTTAAAGTAAGTGTGATATTTTCATGGATTATGTATTATCTTGTGCTTAGAGTGATAAACTAATATTTTAAAATTAAACATTTAAGGGTTAATTTTAAGATTTTGTTTATAGTAATGATGATTTCTTTTACTAGTTTAAAAAAATGTGTCATTTTAATACCACAATTTTAGAATGGGTTCTGCTGGTAGCAGTACTTTTCAATTTGATAGTTGATTTTGAGGTCTTGGTTTTAATGGTACCAACTGCTAAAAATATGATTTCAAATTATCTATAATTTAACATTTTGAAAAAAACCATTTTCTTTATGTAACATATTTGTTTTTTAGTTAGGTGTTGATTTTAAGGTTTTTCTGAGATACTGTATGTGTTTTGAAGGCCATGCTTGAAAAATGTTATAATTTTGACCCTGTTTGAAAAAATGGTGCTACCAATAGCAACACTTTTTTATTTGGGGGTTGATTTTCATGTTTTTTATGAAAACATATCGGTTTTTTGGGCCAGATTTCTCGTTTTGAGGTCACAATTCGCATTAAGTCGGTAACTTTGTTCATAATTCTATATGACTTTAGGACTTAGAAATAATACTATTTTATTCCTAGGCCTAGGTCCCTTGACTTATCCTCTTAACCTTAGACTCTTATCCCCCCTTTCCCTTTCTAGTGGAGTTTAGCCTCCCATACTCTTTTGTTTGGTTGGTTTGCAACAATTATGTATTTTTATTAATATATGAGTGTGATTACATTATACAATAATAGTATCACTAGACTTTTATCATCTAGGTTGTCCGGCCTAATAATCATACAAACATTCTTGCCTATAATATCCTGGCTCATCATCCTATAAAACATTTGTATAATTACAATTGGGGATCAACTTGGGGTATTACACACTTTGTGAACAAATGCACAATGTGTCTTCCCACCCCTACCCTCATGTTGCTAGAGGGAGACGTCCCCTTACCTGCAAAAAGTGGGAGGATTTATACATTTTTGCATAATCTCTTCCACCACTTCCACTCAGACATAATTTTTTCCCCCAGCCCCACCCGCAAAAAGGGGGAGACAATGTGCATTTGTGCATAATGTCTTTCCCCACCCCCACATTTGTGGATAATGTTTCTGCTCACGATCACACCAACCCATGTGAGGGTGTACATAATATCTCCCTCCACCCCCACCCTCATATGGATGAGAATCAAGGTGGGGGAAGTCATTGTGAATTTTCACAAAATACCCCCCCTCCCAAACTCCCACTCTCACATGCACAATGTCTCCCCCATCCACACCCTCATATGGGTGGGATGAGACATTGTGACACATGCACAATGTATCCAACACAATAAGTGGTTTATCTTGTGTGCACAATGTCACCCCCCATATGGATGGGGGGAGACATCATGTGACAAATGCATAATGTATCAAAAATAAGATGTTGTGGGGAGAGACATTGTGCACAAAGAGTGGGATTGAGAGGGGGGGGGTGGCATTGTGTCACTCTTTGTGCATAATGTCTCCTCACACCCCTAACCCTATTAAGGTGAGGGTGGAGGTGGGGAGAAATTGTGCAAGGAGAAATTATACATAAATTCACATTGTCTCGTCCCACCCCCAACATCACCTTCATAGGATGGGGGTGGGGGGAGACAATATGCACCTCTACCCTCACTTTCATAGGGAAGGGATGGTTTTTGAAATTATTTACAAAGAGTGGAATAATTTCTTCCCACCAACCCCACCCTTAGCCTCGCCCTACCTCTAAAGGGTGCGGGTGGGGGGAGACATTGTTTATACCATGTACAATGTATTCCCCCACCCTCACCTAATGTGATATGTATTCCCCGATAATGCACCCACATTCACTTAACCCACCTACACTCTCACCTAATGCATACTGTCTCCCCCACCATGGACAATATATTCTTCCATTAACACTTTCACCTTTGTTGGGCCATTCATTTTAATGGAGGACACATTGGTGCATATTCATTAGACATAGATATTCAAGTTGTGCCACTAGGAAATATGACCATTCATAGTAATAAAGACTATCAAATACTGTGGGAGACATAAACTAGGATATAGTTGGTTTAGTCCTCACTTATTCAAAGAGTAGTTAAGATAATCTTGAGGTTTATGAGCATGTGGTATTAGGTGGACCATGGTATTAACCCATGGTATTTCATATCATGAAACATATTTAAGGTCTTGGTATACTCTATTATAAGTTGCCTCATGGAATAGGCCTTAGGAGTTGGCATGATGTTTCAGAGAGGCCCGGTGACGAGTATAGTCTTGGAATTCATGATGTAGGCCTAATTTGATACATAAAGCGAAGAATCAATGGGATTATTTTAGATATATCTCTAGAACATGTAAGAGAGTTGTTAATTATTGAAGACATTATGGATTGTAGTGGGTTAGTCCTATTAAGAGTATATACTTTGAAAGTGTATTGTAATTATTTTATGTTGCTAAAGAATGCATTGAACTCGATTTGGAGTCTGGGGTTTTCTCCTAACATGGTTTCCCTAAGAAATCACAGCCTAGTTGTAATATGCTACTTTATTTTTTGTTCTTTTATCATTGATTAGTACAGGAAGCATATTCCACATTTTGTATTCCTTTCATTTGGTATTAGAGCCAAGTAGGACTAGACCATCTAGCGAGAGTGGACTAGGTGTTTTCTAGATGTTGGCTTAGAGAAAGTTTGACATGGACTCTTATATAGCAAGAGTGGTCTATGACACTAGGAGCCGAAGCTAGGAATCATGGAGAGTGAGATTTAAATTTGTCAAGTTAAGTATGATACAATGAGATAATTCTTTGATATCATGATGGATTAGATTGGCTTTATTGGAGTTTTATGTTTTTACAATGGTGAAAAAATTATAGAGCATGTGGTTTTAGCATAGAACATGGATCTATGAGTGGAATTGTAGATTTAGTAGTAGGGTCCTTGGATTTGTAAGGAGATGCTTGGATTTTAATGGTGAAGAGTATATTTGTTATATCTATTAGTAGAAAAGGTAGATCTATTATGAAGAATTCTAGATCTATGTGGTGGAGTGCATATCTAGTGTGCGTAGTTCTAATGATGTTTCAAAACTACTGCATATGATGGTGGAGAAGCATGGAGGTATTGGTTTTATTGAGCTCAAGTGTATATGTAACCATATAAATTTTTATATATAGTGATGGGATGCCTAGATCTGGTGTAGATTTGATGGGATTTTTCATATCTACTTGTTGGCCCTCGACCAAGTTTTGAGGAAATATTGGTCAGGATTGACCACTTTTTGGACATCAACAGACTGGTTGAAAATGGAGCACCCAGGCAGAGCCGAGGTCATGGGATATCACTTGTTTTGTGGACCCAGCAAAGGTTTCATTAGGTTTTATGTAATAGGTTATGGGATGTTGGCCCGTGGGTTTACCCATGATTAGGCCTTTTTGTAAGGAATGTAAAAGTATAAATAAGAAAATATTGTAAGGTAGAAAGGGAGAAGTAGCTAAGTGCAAGAAGTAGGAATTAGCTAAGTGCAATAAGTAGGAAGAAGCTAAGTGCAAGAAGTAGGAGGTAGCTAAGTGAAAGAAGTAGTATCTAGCTAAGTGCAAGAGGCAAGTAGTTTTGAGTTTCTTTGTGCAACAAACCGTGTATGTAAGGCTCTGTGCTTAGTAGAGGTGTTGGATATGTGCCTTGACCTTATTTTGAGAAGGTGGATCCAGTGCGTAGTGCACAGATCACCTATCCGGTGCGAAGCTTGACTCTGTGGCTTAGTGCACAGGATCAAATGAATGTAAGAGATTGAAGCATAATAAAGAAGAAGAAGTCATTGGTGGGCGTAGCTCCACACTGGGTGAACCACATAAACCTTTTGTTGATGGCTTGATTCGTGCTATAATATTTATGTTGTAGATCTAATTAGTGCATTGATTATTATGAATGATAGATATATCTATGAATGCTTCATGATTTGCCTATGTTGAATATGTTAGATCTAATTTCTGATGCTAAGTGTGATGTATATTTTGTCATTGTTACTACATCGATATGTACTTAGGATTTGATCTGCAGTGTGAATAAAGCTAATGAATTAATGTGTGTTGTTCCTAAGTACTTTGCGAAGTGTTAGAATCATAGATCTGTGTCCCATGTTGGTTATAGACACTTGATTCCTGTAACCTCCCCTACCTCTACCTCGGGTGACACTTCACCTACTTCACAGGTGTTGCTAAAAGGGCCAATAGTTAGGGTTTTGTTGGTGCGTTGTTGAAGTGTTGAATCCTGGGGCTGCCCCTGTGCCAACAAATGGTTCTGTTGTCGGGGCCTGAAACTATGATTGTTGGGAACTGAAAGAAATGAGAATCTTTGTGCATAGATATTTTGTTGTAGTGCACAGTATTCTACTTGACTTACGAAGCTCTGTGCTAAGAAAGAAACCTAATCTGAAGAAACGAGGTAAGATCTTAAAAGAGATAAATATTTTTTCTTAGATAGAGTAAGATAAGTGGACATTTTTGTTTCAAAAGCATGAATCTAGGTACGTTTGATAGATTATGTCCTAGTCTGAAAGATAGGGTACAGTTAGAAGAAACAATTGATCTGAATAAATTTGATAAAAATAAAGAAAGACATCTTATTCCTATGCATACAAATAATTTTTGCACTAATAAGTTGATGGCAACCTGCCCCTCACAGGCACGGTCACTCCCACCAGGACCTTCACAAACTCTCGGCCCGAAGAGTCCAAGCTCTTCCAACTCCCTTGGGAGTCCTTTACCCATAGTCTTCTCGGCTATCTTCCCTTTCGGAACTCGGGAAATCGGGTTTCTCGGACTCACGAACCTTGTGTGCACCTCTCGTGCAATATGAAAACCCGAACCCTGATCCACGATGTCAACGGTCAACGCTCCTGCTCTATCGGGGATTTTCTTATCGGGAAATCGGCGGTTGTGTCGTCGCGTGCCTCATGCAACACGAACCTCCGAGTGCCGAAACCCTGATCCCTCACGAACGCGCCACCTGGACTCCACTATGCCTCCGGGTCCCACGCTGCCACGTTAGTCTTCGGGACTTCGCGGATCGCGGATCCACGATACCAAATTCCCTGCCGTTGGAAACACCGAATGCCGAAACTCCGATGTTTCGTATTTATGCCATCTGTCCCTCCAAGGATCGACGGCCCTGATCAAGTCGGGGAATCACACTTCGCGATTTTGACGTGCATGCGATCCTTGCGCTCTCCAACCCCGATTTGCCGATGGGCGATGACCAATGATCCTCCCTGCGTCTGAGGGTTAACCGCCTCGCTCCTTCTTCCAGATCCGACGATCCACGGGACCTCGCGAATCTTCTCGATAAATCCAAGTCACCGATTCTCTTCCTCTATGAAGAGATCTCTGCTCCACCACCTTCGTCCTGCGCGACCTCTGCTGAGTCGATTTCTTCAGCGAACGAAAGGGGCTGTCCCTTATGAGCTTTGTTCCCCGACTCCTTCAAGGATTCTTCGAACACGCTCCTTGTGCTCCATCTTCAATCACGTCTGAAAGTGTTGAAGTCTTCTATGTCCTGTGCGCTTCGTGCTCGAAACGACTTCAACCTTCCCCCTTCTCAGACTTTGCTACTGAGACTCAATTCGACCTGCACTCACCTGCACGGCTCGAGTACTCAACCCCAACTCTAGGCAAAAGAGAACAAAGGTTCAACTACTTAGCCCCCTCAACGCACTCTATGCGGAGGTATTCAACTGCACTCGATGCAGGAATCTCCTGGCCTAAGCAGAGANGCATAAGTACAAGAATAAGAGACTTCGACATAGACTGTGTCTTCGATGAGGAGACACCAGTGAATATTATGCTACAAAAGCACTTGGGAAATTTTGGGATATCCTGTTGTGGTACCTTCACTGGGAAGGATAGGACTGTTTAAAGGAAAGATGATAATCCTATTTGGAAGAGTCACTAATGTATCTATTATCATCCATGGAACATCGAATCAAGAAGAATTTGAAGTTATTAGGTTTGTTGAGAACAATGCCCCTTTTCCACTTTTGTTAGGAATGACTTGGATCGAGAATGATCAGATCAGAAGAAAAGCAGAGGAAAAATCTATAGAAAAGGAAAAGAAAGAACTAAGAGATTTCATAGCTAGAAGAATATATCGACTGATATAAGAACAAGAATTTGAGGTGAAGCAGAAGAATGCAAGAGAATTAGCTATCGAAGTTGAAAGAACACAAGAAGATTTGAAGGATCTATCAATGCAAGAGAGAGGAATACCCACCCTGAAGTTAATAAGAGAAGAGGTATGACCTTTGAACCCTTTGAGAGAACATCAGCAACATGAAGCTACTACGCTAAGAGAAGATAAGAATAAGAATGGAAAGAGGAATCTAGAGACTCAGATCACAGGAAAGAAGGAAAGGAAGCTCAGTAAGAAGAAAGACAAGTTAGAAAAGTTACAGGAAGTGATAGAGAAAATGTTCGCAAGAGGCAGGCTTCCAAGCTCCAAACCTCACCGGAACAACAGAGCCACGCAGAATGATACTTTGCCTCGGTGAAGCCATATGACCATTGGAGGCATCTTGACCATTATAACGACACTCCGAATGGATAGGAAACACATTTATGGGTGACTAGACCTCGTTTGGGATGTTGAGACCGTCCCATAATGGACGAATTCACATTAATGGAAGCAATCATACCCGTTGGAGGAATCCGTTACGATGTTCTCTTATTTAACTCGTCGGATGTTGCACCGAGAACACTTTTTGCTACCTGTGATTATCTTATCTAACAGAGAAGTGATTGTGTGTGTCGAGCTGTGTTATCAAACCACTCCATCTGTTGTTTACCCCACTATTCGTTTACCTACCCGGACTTATTTTTTAATAGTAAGAATGTCGACCGAGCGCATGGAGCTAGAGAAATATGTCGAAGAGGTTATGAATAATTTTATGGTCGATAAAGCCATGTATGAAGGAATACAGGCATCATCGATCAGGGGACTACAGGCTTCCCCCTCGACTGGACGTCACTCAGGCTGTGTCAACCCTACTGCTGAGAAGCAAAGTAAGAACCATGACGATCTGGTTAACACGAAGCATATCCCATCGATATTACCTTATTACATCTCGCCTTTGGCTGGTGTGGTTAACCACGAAAAAATTCCATGGGACTTCAAGCATACATTGATCACCGCATACATCCCAAAGGGGATACCCATAGAAGGAAGCCAGTTGGGACAGATCCGAGCATTGAAGAACAACGATTTCAATATCGACGATAGAAATAACTAAGTGATGCTTGCTCCTCACAGATATTTGATGAAGACGACTGTGAAGAAGCCTCACATTGTCTCCCAACCATGGATTAAGGAGCTCACACAGTCCATGATATTGAATGTCATGAAGATCCCTCAATTTGGCCGACATCAGGAGGTTAATGCTTGTGTTAAACTCCTCTTGCCGTGCTATCATGGAGGATACCTATGGCTCAATAGGCGCATTAGTGTGGATCCGACACTGATCCACCTGATCACAAGACTGAGCATGCAGGGACCCAAACCTCAACAATTCTACCTAGGGAAGACCTCAGATCGCTCCCTGGAACAACACATTAAGGAATCATACGGTGAAGTTGAGAAGGGAAAGTGAGGCTACAAGGTAGCCTCCATCTAGGATGGTGCAATGCACCTAGCTTGTTAGATCATAACTGGAAATATCCTTAGAAATAACCACCCCACACAGGTCACTGGGTTCGTGGTGAACCTCACAGGGAAATGCATGGAGGGGATGCAAATGAATTGGGCGAGCTACCTCATCAACGATCTCGAGAAAGACTATTGCGAAGCGCGACATCAAGGATACGAGTTCCATTTCAGCTGGTTTCTTGTGTTGATCGCATTTTTTTCTTGGAAAATGCCAGAAGGAGAAACCTTCCCGGAGATTGAACCATCAGAGCATGTTGGAAAGACCAGTGCAAAGAAGAACAAGAAAAAGGAGGAATTCCAAAACATAGAAACTAATGAGGAGGACAATGCATTAGAAGGAAGTAGACCTGACTATCCCGTAGGAGGAGGAGAAGACAAAGTAAATCAAGAAGGAGGAGGGGAAGAAGGAGAAAAGTAAGGAGAATTTGAAGCTACACCGCTAAAGGAACCCCCTATCAAGGCAGAAACATCAAAGAAGAGGAAGGTTTCTCTGCAGAAACCTTCAACAAGAAAGAAGACCTGTGCCAGTAAGCCCCATCTAGAAGCTACACTCATGAAAGATGACATCGGTCTAGTCTGCAGAGTGATGGAGGATGCGTCCGAGGACCTCTTACAAAGATATGGCGTGAAGCAAGAAGAGATATATGTAAGAGTTGATAAGGAGCTGAAGAAGATACAATCACCTATTCAAGTTATCCACACAGTACCTACTGCACCCTCCTCATTGGAGACTACAAATTTGGGGGATGAACCGGCCCAACTTCGAAGATTGGAAGATGCAATAGAGGCTTGGCTTCAACGAGTCCAAGAAGAGAAGGAACAGGCTACAGAAGCCTTGAAGAAATAAAGAGAGGATATCTTGGAACAATTGTGAGTTGCGCGGTACTGTGCAACCGCGTATGAAAATGAGAGAGATGAGTTCCGAGAAATTCTTGAGGGAGACAAAGAAGATATACAGAAGGAAAAGGACTAGCTACTCGCAGATCAAACTGCAGTCAAGGACGTGGTGAGAAAATAACTTTTCTCTGTGCGAGGCTTGATGCAGGAGGAACATGAGGTAGTTGAGGTTCAAGTGACAAAGATTTCTAAGGCCATCCAACAACTTCAAGAATGGGTAACGGAGTTGGAGCTTCAAGTAGTACCTAGAACTCTACAGGAAGTGCGCGACCAGAGGGAGGAATATGCTAAGAGCGTAGTGGAAAGGATCAAATTCCTCGCCTCAGAATGAAAGAAACTAAGAAGCAGAAGTGCACAGAACTACAAATGCCTCACAGAAGATCCAGATCTTAGGAAATTGGAAGCGCAGCTATAGGAGGCGCAGTAAGAGTCAATGATAGTACAAGCACAGATGAAGTCACTCACTGCAGTCCAGAAAATGAAGATATCATAAGAACAATGCACGACCCAACAGTAGATTACTACCATCCAGGGCATATTCATGGAGGTCACACAAAGGCTACAAATGGTGCAGGAGGAAGCCTGCACAGTGTTTGAAGAGATCGAAGGACAAGGTTCACAACTAGACCAATTGGTTTTGACAGTGGAACAACACTTGGAAGGGCCTGTTACAGAGAAAATGATCCAGGATTTCGCTGAGTAGGAAGCTCAGGAGAAACAACAAGTCGAGGTAGCTCGATCTAATCTCGAGGCATTTGAAGCAGCACTGCCCAGATATGAGTGACTCGGGACGAGTCACAAGTGAGTGTTAGGGGCATGGTGGCCCTCAACCAAGTTTTGAGGAAACATTGGTCAGGATTGACCACTTTTTGGACATCGACAGGCTGGTCGAAGATGGAGCGCCCAGGTAGATCTTAGATCGTGATATCTCACTTGTTTTGTGGACCCACACGGTGTTCATTAGGGTTTATGTAACAGTTTATGGGATGTTGGCCCATGGGTTTACCCATGATTAGGCCTTTTTGTAAGGAATGTAAAAGTATAAATAAGAAAATATTGTAAGGTAGGAAGTATCTAAGTGCAAGAAGTAGGAAGTAGCTAAGTGCAAGAAGTAAGAGGTAGCTAATTGCAAGAAGTAGTATCTAGCTAGGTTCAAGAGGCAAGTATTTTTAATTTTCTTTGTGCAATAGACCATGTATGTAAATATCTATGCTTACTAGAGGAGTTGGCTCTGTGCCTTGACCTGATTTTGGGAAGGTGGATCTAGTGTGCAGTGCGCAGATCACCTATCTAGTGCAAAGCTTGTCTCTGTGGATTAGTGCACAGGAGCAGATGAATGTAATATATTGAAGCATAATAAAGAAGAAGTCATTAGTGGACGTAGCCCCACACTGGGGTGAACCATGTAAACCTTATGTTGGTGGTTTGCTTTGTGCTATAATATTTATTCTGTAGATCTGATTAGTGCATTTATTATTATGAATGATAGATATATATGTGAATGCTTTGTGCTTTGCCTATTTTGATTGTGTTAGATGTAATTTCTGATGCTAAGTGTGATGTATATTTTTTCATTGTTACTGTGCCGATTTGTACTTAGGTTTTTATCTATGATGTGAATAAAGCTAATGAATTAATGTGTGTTGTTCCTAAGTACTCTGTGAAGTGTTAGAATCACATATCTGTGTCCCAGCTTGCTTACAGACACTTGATTCATGTAATCCCCCTGCCTCTACCTCGGGTGAGACTTCACCTACTTCGCAGGTGTTGTTGAAAGGGCCGATAGTTAGGGTTTTGTTGGTGTGTTTTTGAAGCGTTGAACCCTGGGTCTACCCCTATTCCAACACTACTTTAAAAATTGAAGATTGTGCTTGAGAGATGGCTATGTGGATATGTAAATACTTGTGGTGCTTGAAGATAAAATTTCATGGTGTATTGAGTGTGAATATATTCTTGGATCATTTTTTTGATAAATAATTTAATGTTGCTCATGGCTAGTTTCTAGATTTGGAAAAATGGGAGCAATGTGTGGAACCATAAAAGAGTGTCCCTATATGGCCAAAAAAACATTCATTGGAGTGTACAAGTGTGAAGAATCAATATCAATTTAAATTTATATTGTTGGTGTATGGTTGTTGGTAAGCACATTGAAACTAGGTGATCCATGTTTAGTGCAATGGAGTTGGAGAGAATAGAATTATAACACCATGTGACATTTAGTAAAAGAGACTCAATGAAGAAAAAGGAGAGTTACCCATGTGAGAAGATATGGTTTATAAACCTAGTGCACACATGATTGAGTGGGATAATTGGTTATTAATTAGAAGATGGAACATGATAAGTCATTGGAGAAGTGAAAATGATATAGATCTAACTAGATTTTTATCATATGTGTTGAAATCAAGCTTGTTAGTGTGAATCTGTTAGTTGAGGATGCATGGATTTGCAGGGTAAGGCATTGATTTGGAAAAGTATGTTTGTACTTTTTCATATCATTCTTACCACCAACTAAAAGTATATACCTTTAGATTTGTTTCTCTAGTGCATGAATCTAAAAGGATTTGTTGGTAATCTAGTGTTATTGTGTGAATATGAGTACATGATGAAATGTCTCTGGAATGTATATCAACCAATGGTGTTGTGATTGAATGTGTGATGGGTCAAACTTGTCTCTCATTGGTTATTGATCTGCAAAGGATATAAGATATGATATAGTTGGAAGGAAGGTCAAGCTATAGGAGGAATACATGGTGGGAATAGAGGTTTCCACATAAACTATACATTTGGTATGTGTTTGATAATATGGTGGTTGATAACATATCACTAAAGGTAAGATGGAGATAGGGATGTGATGCACACCCCTTGAAACTAAGTTCTAGTGCATACCATAAATATCATAGTATTTTTTCTTTTACCACACATCAATTAGATTCATGAGTGATTTTTCTCATGCAAGCATCTCATTGGAAGTCATTTATCCTTTTGAGGTAGCATATGAAGCCCTTGTTTAAGGCCAATCCCAAAGGAGATGTTGGTCATGGTTACCTATTTTGCACATTAATTGTATAATGTTATTTCTATGAAATATATGGTGATTGGATGATCTTGGTTGGGTTTGTATACATATGSAATACTAGTTTTYTTTACCAGATCATAGTCCCTTGGTATGTTKTGTGGAGCATTAACAGTTSGAACATTATCATTTTGGTAATGGCCTAAGGAAGGAGGGTGYTATTCTTAATCAACAAGAATGTGTTTTAGAGTAGAGGTAGCCATGTGATTATGGGGAAAAATAATATTGGCCTTTGTGCTTTCACTTTAGTGTAATGMGCACTTTATTACCTATTGTAATAATGTTCTTGTTAGTAAATATTCATTATGTGGAAGCGATATTGGTTTCAAATTCCTTCACTTGCTTGGAGACAACATTACAAAGTGAACATTGTGGTCCATTATAGGTAATGGAAATGTAAGCGACCTTGGTACTGACCCTTGTGATCCATTTAGACATTGGTTGGAACTATAATGTCTAGGGATCCATTGATGGATATTTCCATGGACATGGAAATATAAATAGCCCAAAATAAATATTAGTGACCTTGATGGGATTAGGTGGGAAATATCATGATTTGGAACATGTTGCACATAAGTTGGAGTAGTTTGACATGATGCCATGCTTGGATTATTCATGGTGAACTTGGTATATATGTTGAGATATACAAATGAAACATGCTCATAGTGTTGCATGGAGATCCAAAGTGGTTGTTTTGTAATGGAAGGAAATAGCATGATAAAATTCATGGTTTAGTGTGGTGGAGTTGTAAACTTTATTTAAACAAATAGTTTGTCATGGATGTGTGGATCTGTCTAATAGTGTACAACATCACGTGGAAAAAAAAACTATCCAAACTTAGTGGTCAACAATGTGACATGAGCTTGGTGAATGGACTTGGAATCCCTGGTCCTTGGTTGATGAGGTCCCACTATTACTCATTTGATTTTAAATTCAAGGAAATTAGAGGCAAGTTTTATGGAGTAATTTGAAATGTGTGCTATTAATTGAAAACTAAAAGGTTAAGGGAAATTTTTATCATTTTGGTATGTGTAGTTTTCCATGTGGAAAAGGTTCACCTCCATAAAAGTGAGTTGAGAAAAAAATATTTTCTTTGGGTTACTGGGTCCACAATGTGGAAAGAAGCACTAATTGTGAGCACTCAAAACTGATGGACTTGGTGGCCCTAAATATAAGTCAATCCATGTGAACATGGGGTGATTAGATGAAGGAGAAGCTCATGAATTATGAGTATTTGATATTTCAATGATGCAAATGGCATGGTAAGTCAAATGCCATGGCTTACATCCTCTTGGAACATTATATTTTGGCTTGCATAAATCTATTTGCATGTGTATTTTTCTTATATTGTTGGGGAGGGAATAGTGGCACAGATATTTTCTAGAAGAGGTCATGAATGGCTATAAAGAATTACCATATTCAATATTGGCCTAGAATATCCCAGGAGGTTGAGTGAGGTTGATTCACTTTACTAGTGAGTGAAAGATCCTAGCCTTGGAAAGCACATAGAAGCAAGGAATATGAATAAGTACTTGATTCACGTAATTGTATTTGAAGCAAGAGAAATGTGGGTAATGAAGATAGTATATTCTTCAATCATCACATGCTTGGACATGCAATTGTAAGAATTTATTTGTAAGTTAATCACATGTAAATAGGAACATGATTGTAAGACATATTTATGCATACATACACTTGGTTTGTAGGTTCACTGGGATACAATGTATATGTAGACCTAGGTGATAGATTTAAGGGGTTCATTGTTATATTTCAAATTACTTTGAAAGTGTTCATACCATGTCTAGGGGTACCTCATGATATTTGGGGTACATGGTGTATGTTCATCACCTAGATGGTCAGTGTTGGATTTGCACATGGGAGATGGTTCGTGTTGTATTTTCACATGGGAGATGGTTCGTGATGGAATTTCACATTAGAGATATCTTTCTCAATGGTTTCTTGACCTTAGTTGGGTGCTTGCTTGTCATTTTTCCCTAGGGTGCTAGAGTTCTCTTGAGAATTTGGGGGACATCCTTCATGATTGTCACATGGAGAGGTTCAACTTATTGGACAATTCCCTACTTAAGAGGAGGATCATTATACATCTTGGAGGAGGGTATATATATTTATATAGGATGGGGTAGTGGATGGAGGCTTGGAGTTGGCTCAAGCATTCCTAGTTTGTGGTAGTGTTCATGAAAAGGTAGTGGACCCAATGGAGCAAGTGGTTTATGAGGGGTGATAGAGTCCATGTGGGATTATGATAGAGTGGGGTGGACACCTTGTGTAGCTACATCATCTTAGATCCATTGTTGTGTATGGAATCACCTTGGAGCATGACATATGTACCCTTGGATTGTATTTCTTCACTTTTTTTATCCTACATGTGTTTATTGCAAGTTGTTTATAAGGGCATTGACCCACAATGTGTTTTTGGTCTTTTTTATCTCCCATATATATAGAGGATGGAGAGAGTCCTTCCATTCATCATCATCATACTCTTCTCTTTGTAATTGTCTTCTTGCAATGATTCACTAGGGTTCATGAGGAAACCCTAGGAGAATTTATACATGGGATGAGGATGTAGTTGTTGAATATTTCTCTTATGACTAGGGTTTACTCTTGTGAAGAAGATATTGGAGATGATTATTATGACAAAACACTTATCACTCATATTTCACTCTTGTGTAGATATGTGATATATAGGAGGAGTATGTACTATTCATCCCCTCTCTATTATCTCTTCATTTATACTTTTTCCTTGTCTCTCTTGAAGTTGCTAGGGTTTCCTGATCTTCTTAGAGCATCTTGAAGTCTATAGTTAATATTTAATCCCTCTTTTTGTTTTGATATTCGGGTTTTTTGATGAAACCTTAGGATGTATTTGGTGAAGAAGAAGAGAGAAGAGGAATTTTTTGAGTGATTCATGCATGTTGGATCTCCTTGGTTGAGATAAATGTTTTCATTGTTTTCCCTTTCTAGGGTTTTGGAGAGATAGTTGATTTTACTAGCCTTCTAATAAGGCTATGGAATGTACACCAACTTCATATTTTTTATATTAATTAATTTTTTAGTTGTCCACAACTTGTGTAAGTTGCATATTTGAATTTTAGCTATCTATGTTCTTCATGAATTTTTATTTTGTAGTGTACACAATAGATTTGAAAATACGAGATAGACATTAAATTGAACATAACATATCTACACAATAGACAATAGAATAATGGACATACTAATTGTAGAGAAAACCCTTGAGGTAGGGTAACACCATCAATTATTCTTTATGGAAGGAACTGGTCCACAAACCATGCTTTCTAAAATTATAATATTATCCACAAAACCTCTCATTACATTGTTTCTACTTATTTATATTATTATATTTAATATATTAAGAAATTTCTAGTGAACGAACCTTCTATTAGGTCAAACCTTGTGGTAATACTTCTTACAATTATTTATTTCACACTATGTGGACACCTATCTATTATTATCCCCCTTGGGTACCTCCCTAAGTACCTCATATTTTCTTCCCTAGATACACTACATTCCATCCCACTTGTCATGTTTCATCCTGAAACATGGGAGGAAGACACAAAATATTATCTACTAAGCAATTTAATCAATGGGTACCAAGCACAAACATCCATCCATCTAAGTGAAATGTGAACATGGGGTCCAATTTCTTCCTTTCCACCTTGATATATATTATGATTGTTAAATGGTGTTCTACTTTCATATCTACTTGTAGTTTTCCCAATCCTTCATGTTCCTCCCAACTTGTTTCCTTTATGGTTCCTATTATCAAAAAATCTAGCACTTGTGCAAAGCCTTCACATGGTGCTTGACTAGTGTAACATATGAAAGTATTTGTCATTGTCACCTAATAAAGTACTTCCATCATTTTAGTGAATTATATATATCCAAAACAAGGGTTGCTTCCCTAGAAACCTCAAAGGATCCTATAGCAAGGCAAGGCAAGTCTATGCCTCCCTATCTTGGTTGCTTGATTAACTAGGTGAAGGTTAATGGCAAGGTCAAGATGAATTAGATAAATAAAATAAATTGTGAGTGTGTGAGGGGTGTTATTAAGGAAATCAATTATGTTTATTAGGATATAAGAGTAAATTAAATGCCCTGAAACACTATTTATCAAAATAAAAATAAAGGTTGTAATAAAACTTCAAATAAGATGATATACTTCAACATTTAACAATTTTATAACATCAATAGGAAAATAGTCCTAAATTATTAAAGGATGCAATGGAAAAGATGCCAAAAGAAATAATAAATAATAACAAACCATTAGCTAAATACTTCTTGAAATAAATAACATGAAACCATGCTAAATGAACGTAAGAAGATAAACCCTGATAACTAAAAATTAAAAAATGCAGCAATAATGATGTTAGATGATGATTCTAAACAATAATTGCAAGGTGTTAGGTTAATGATAATGTTAAATGAATATTCAATGAAAATTCATAGAGATAACAAAAAACTTTAGAGAGAGAGAGAGAAAGAGAGAGAGAGAGAGAGAGAGAGAGAGATAGAGAGAGAGAGAGAGAGAGAGAGATCTAAACTAGGGTTTTAGGACAATTGTAACAAGAGAAATACTAGTGTTATCTTAAGTCCTTGGGAATATGGAGTCAATGAAACCACTTCAAGGAGGACAGAAAGGAAAATCAACTTCAAGGGTTAAATTCTAGGGGGATGTAAAATCACAATCCCTAGGTTTAATTCTTTAGGAAAACAATTAAGGGGGATGTACAATCACAATCCCTAATGTTTTCCTATGTTTCTATGACTTCTAGCAAGAGATCCAAGGTGGAACAAAGCCAAACCCTAGAGTTGTACAATCATAAGCTCTATAATCTTACCAACTAAGACACGTTTAGGAGGATGTACAATCACAATCCCTAAATTTAACCTTTTATTCTTTAACAAGATTAATATAAATGATTAACAAGGAAGGGGATGCACGATTGCAATCCTTCTAGGTTTTCCAACAAAATTATCAAAGGAAACAAGATAACATGCAACTTTATCCACAATTAGATAGAGAATTAACTTAAATAGAAAGAATAAACAAAATTACTTGGAACAAACACTTACTATACCAAGTTTCTATGCATGAGGAAACCCTAATTTCATGATCCATCCACCAAAAAACAAGCAAAGCATCCACAAATTCGCTCTCCAAGAGGTGCACATAAGTACTCCATGAAGATAAAAGAGTAAACAAATATTATAGAAGTGATTTTACACAAGTGTGAGTTATGATTTGACAATGAGGGAGCGTTAGCTTTCTTATATGAGGTGACCCTAGTGATACAACCCTCAAAATTCCCTAAAAACATAAAATATCCATGATACTCTAATTAACCAATCCTCAAAATATCATATAATAGAAGTACACACCATGTACAAAATGTCAATGTTGAGCACAACTCCAAGATAGATAAGTTAAACAATAATTCCTTAAAGAATAGAGGAACCCCTCCAAATAACCAAATACCATTCATACTTCTCAATTCACATCCCCCAATAATGAATACATGATATCTTATATATAGCTATTCCCACTTGCACATGAGGCCCCTTTATCACTAGGATGACCCTATTACATATGTATTTACACATTACATGTACATTTAGGCTCATATAAGTCCATATATGCCCCTCCTTGGGGTCATATCATATACATTTAGCCATATATATGCCCCCTTTGGGTCATAACATAGTACCCTCCTTCAAAATGTTGTCCTCGAAGCTTTGTATTCAAAAACTTCACCTGTGATAAAACCAAGTAATATGATTTTCTTATGTTCCTTCTTTCTTCATTCCATTATTGATGATCTATCTATCCAAAATCAATTATTTTTGGTCTTAATCCTTGGTGTCTAGTTGTTGCATAATTTTCTTTCCTTTGATTCCATGTATTTTTGTTGAAGCTTCTCCAATTTGTAGTGGTTGTTGGTCTTTGATAATATCTTGTTGAAGAGTAGTTTGGTGATGCCTTGTTCCATGAATATTGACAAGTATTCCATCTTCTTCCTTCATAATGTTGATATCATTCTTCTTATCTTCCTTGAAATGTTTCTTGGTGATGAGGGTGTCGATATGATTTCACATTTGACGGTTTTTCTTCGCTCTTCACATGTATTTCATCTATATTATTTTAAGAGACAATGGCATCCTCTATCATATTTTCTTGGTCCTTGATTACTCTAGCCTTGGAGATAATACCATCATATTTGGCATGCACATCCTCTAGATGGAGTTCAACTTCTTCAAGTATCTTCTGTCGACCTTCTTGAATCTTGTCTTATTTCTCCTTTTGAAGCTGCAAGTTGACCCCATATTTCAAATTATGACGTCCTTCTTCAGTTATGGATTTCATTTCTGACTTTACCTCATCCATATTTAAGGATTACTCAACCTTCTTGCAAATTTCCTCTTGCAATATTTTGGTAGATTCTTCATCCAATGTCCTTATTTCTTCTTTATTTTAACAATTCTTCTTTTCTTCTTTCAATATCTTAACCTTATACAATATTTTTTTATTATGGCTTTGTAATCTACATATCTCTTCATCTTTCTTTTTCAAATATTCCCTTGATTCATGTTTTTCCCACTTTCCTTTGCTAGTCTTTTCTTGCTTTAGGTTATTAACCTACTTAATAAGTGATTCATTAAGGGATATTATCTTAGATATCTCCTCACCCTTTTTTTTAATCTCTTCCTTTGCTTATTTTAAGTCATCTTGAATTCTATACATTTTCTCCATTTTTGTATCCCTAATCCATTCATATGAGAAGATGTTTTCAAATTCTTCCCATTTGGAGTGAAGTCTAGTATCTTCATCAAGGATTCTCCACCACTTATGAGATCCACCCAAAAAATAAAAATATGCCCCAAAATGACTTACACCAATCCTCATACAATATTCCTTTACCATCCTCAGCCATTCCATGGGACTTATCTCATCTTTATCTTCATCTCCACTAAAGTTAGGCATTGTCATTGATTCGTAATTGAGGTATAACCCCATTCTTTGAATTCCAACCTTAGTATATTAAGGATAGATGTGTAAAATAGTTATAATCCTTGTTCCAATATAATATTATAGGTTTTATCTTTCCAACGGATTTTGAATCAGCTCAATTGGACATTACAATAAAAAATTATGATAGTTTTAAGTCAACATACCTTGGAAACCCTGATTTGGAGTCTGTCCTCCTGGCCGACCTTACTTATGATGTATCACTTCAATTTAGACCCTTCCGAGTATGAAATTGTGATCTATAGTACTATGAAATGTCTACTTTTCAATTGTATAGGTCTGACCAAAATTGGATGTTCCAAGTGGAAGTTATGGTAAATTCCCCACACCTTGCTTATTTTTGTCCTTTCCATAAGAGCACACGTGTATAACGTGCCAC
>SNQJ01S0031661.1:0-20274 GCA_010110895.2 Picea sitchensis
TATATACCAAGGAGACATTTTCATTTTGAATCATCTTGTACTTGAAAATTTAAGTGGGGTAAAAGGAGGTTGCCCCCTCAAAGAGGCTTATTATCTGAAATTATCTCTTTTTCAAGGCATTGAGTACTTTTCCTGAGGTTTTTATATGCTATATTGATGTTTGGTTCTTAACATCACCCGTGGCATCTGTCACCACACACATTCCACCATGGACGTGAAATAGTGGCCACCCTCTCCACTTCCATGTCAGGCCACTCCTAGATCAGTAGCCTCATGCTCCCGCAATCTCCAAATATCCTTAACACACTCTCGTCAATTCAACTATGGTGACAGGTACACATGAGGTGGAATTATGGGCCCACTAGCCATATATAGCCCCTTTTTCCTAACTTCCACACTATGTTACAGAAACCCAAAGCCTATTTTTCGATATATTCTCAGCCACATGATATTGGTCCCACCCTCTACACATTCACATTCCCCGAGCCATCATCTAAACTTGGCCCCAGAGGAGCATTTTTCTCTCATCATGTTCATGTACGCATTCTCATGTTCAATTTTATCAAATAATTATTCTATATTCTTTATCATCAGATATTTTCAACGTCAGGTATTTGGTTTTCATGTGTGCAGGTACTTATTCCGCAAATTTATATCCCCTTCAGGTATATGTTTGACACTGGCATGTAATTATTCCCTATGTCAATCGATTGCATCTCCAAGTCATACCCTCTAACATTCACCTTTAGGGTCATTACATCCGGCTCTGTAGTACCGTTACCTCTGCTACATTTGGGTACTATCACCCAATAGCACTCTTCCCCACATGATTTGTCCCATTCATAGTTCCCCTTGGAAACTTGACACTCATGATGACTTCACCCCCTAGGGATGGGAGTCCAGATAGTCTTATGCACTTCTGAGAATGAAACCCATACTTCTTCTTAGCATATTTCTAGCTTTGCCAATGGACTCCGAGGTCATATCATATTGGTTCTATTTACTGCACCTCCACAGTATCATTATCCCTCCATCTCATTCACCATCAGTTTTTCCATCTATAGATTGTCCTCCATTCACTTACCTAATATAGAAACCCACCCATGGGCCCCCCACCCTCCACCAGTTTTCTTCCACGAACTTGCACCTTAACATTCCAAGCCATCTTTCACCAGGGCACCTGTTTCTGTATCTGTATACTTGACCCCAATTATTCTTTATTTCTTTGGTAATTGTGAAAATCCTTTGTTTCCAACATTTACTTAGCTTTGTTTGTCGTCACCCTTGATGACATTCTTTTTTCCTGGCAAAGCAACCCATGTCACCCTTGGTTGGGGTATCCTCTCTCTTTTCATACCGACATCATTCACAAACCCCAAGTATCCCAATTCCATACACCCATGATATTTGAGTTTGTCCACGTTGTTAGCCTCTGGCACACTTTAACCCCGTATTTAGTCATCCCCATGACACTAGATGCAGTTTTACGGTTGCTGCCAATCATCCTTAAAAAATTCCCCAACCAATGGAAGTCTTGAGTCTCCTCGAATCTTGACTTCATTCATGTTACTCATTAGTCCTTGATATTATCTCAGTGGATTTCACGAAGCCCTTTGCTTGTTGGAGCCGCGCCTCCCTTTCTGTCGACATCAACATAATTCCCAAAAGGGAAGAAATATCTTGACTCTCATTACCTTTACAATGAGGAGTCTAACACGACACAAAGAGAATCATCATTGCTCTCTGATTCCGTTGACCCCCATAACATTTGACTTCAACAAACTCTCATGTTACGGTGGGTCTTACTATGAGACTATTGTAGTTGTTTCATACCAACCAAATCCCTATGGATTCGTTACGCCATCAATGCCTATGAGTCATCGACAATTCTTACATTCTTCCTTGCCTCACTTCAAAGTCCTTTCACCATTCATAACTGTCATCTGCCATTATCAACCGCCCTCGAGGGTGCTGCAGTTATCTACATCAACATACATCTTCAGTTACAGTCTCACATTTTGGTTACACGACACGAGCATGGGGCATGCCCGCCTCGTTTTTACACAGTTTTTCTTTTTTCTCCCTAGAGAAAGGTTTGGATCCCACAGTTTTCCCTCTCCCTCTGGCGGATCGCTCTTGCAGTTCCTCTCTTCATTCTTCATTACAATGACACTCTTAGAAAAATAAACATTGATGTATTTCGGCTATACTTATGCTCCTAACCTCACACATTTTTTTTTTTTTTTTTTTACAGAAACGGTTATAGATTTTATTAATGGGGTGGACTAACCACATATCTGATTACAAAATGACCTCGAATTTCTTCGGGTCTAACTTCCTGAGCCATTCTACTTCTATAGCTATAGACTAGTGAACTGAACTACTTCTAATAGAACTGAATTAAAATTAGGAGCCGAAACTCCAGTCACTGTTTCAGCATAAGACTCAACACTGTTTCAGCATATGTCTCAGCACTATTTCAGCATTTGTTACAGCGGTGTTTCAACATATGTTCCAGCACTGTTTCAACATATGTTCCAGCACTGTTTCAACATATGTTCCAGCACTGTGTTTCAACATAACAACACTGTTTCGACATATGTTCCAGCGCTGTGTTTCAGCATCTGATCCAACACTGTGTTTCAACATCTGTTCCAGCACTGTGTTTCAACATCTGTTCCAGCTCAGTGTTTCAACATCTGTTCCAACACTGTGTTTCAGCATTACAACACTGTTTCAACATATGTTCCAGCACTGTGTTTCAGCATCTATTTCAGCACTGTGTTTCAGCATCTGATCCAGCACTGTGTTTCAGCATCTGTTCTAGCACTGTGTTTCAACATCTATTCCAACACTGTGTTTCAGCATTACAACACTGTTTCAGCATATGTTCCAGCACTGTGTTTCATCATCGGTTCTAGCACTGTGTTTTAGCATATGTTCTAGCACATCCATCTACTATTTTTACACGCTGCTGTCCTTTTCATGGGATACAGATTTTTATTGGATCTCCGTCATTTATGCATAGATCTCCTTGGGCCAGGAGGCAACCTTTATTGGCTAAATCATCTGCTTCTTTGTTTAAGTCCCTAAGTATATGGTAGCAGTGGAAGGAGATGAAGTCCTGGAGAGTGTGTCTTAGTCTTTGTAGGTTCTTATTTAATCCAACATCATTGAACTGTCCTCCCGAATGTATCATTTTGATCAGGATTTTGGAGTCTCCGAACACTTGTAGATTCTGATGGCCTCTTGCCTTGGCTATCTGGCACACTTTTATTAGACTCAAGAACCTCACACATTAGGGGACATCTGTTATCACTGAAAAATCATCCGCAACATTGCACTCAAACGGTTAAGGAAACACATCAATTCCAACAACAATTAGTCCACCTACAACACTGAAATGCATTCAAAAGGAAAAAAACTATACAAATTGGGTCAAAAATTGAAATGCGCAGATTCACCAAAGGAAGCGCACACACAGTACGCAGTGTGCACGGGCCAACATAGCCCTCAACGTGCACAATGCACCAAGTGTGTGACTATGTATGAGAAAATTCACACACTTCTATGAACGTCGCATTTATGGATCTTGTCGGCCCCTCAAACACTTATGGACCAACCCCCAACATGATTTGGCCCTCATATCTGAGTGAAATCTGAATGGGAGGTTGGTCAAGGACTAGAGGGTGCCCTAGAAGGCCCCTTGTTCACTCTATGAACCAATTACAATTTGCCATGTATGAATGCTATAAATAAGAGCCATGGGTGCACAAAGAAACCAAGATCTTCATAGTATTGTTATGCTGCAAGAATCCTCCTTTGATAATCCTCTTTTATCTTTGGAGCCTTCAAGCACCATTGCAATAGGCCATTCCACTCATCTCTTGAGGGAATACGCATTGTTGTTCTTCACCATTTTACATTTCTTCCATTGTATGAATATCTTTCCATTAGGGAACTCAAGATCCCTCCCAAGGAGGAAGAGGGGACTCATAAGTCCCTATTTTTCTCTACAGTGTTTTGCCTACTAATCTATTGATCCATTGGTAGCATTATGTTGGTCATTGTTTAATTTTCATGGTTCTAAGTTTCTCATGCTTTCTAACATTTATTTCTTAGTTGTTTTAGGTTATTTCTTTGTTTATACATGTGTTTGGCTTGTTTAACCCACTCACAAACTTCTGCCTTGTCTAGTAGACTCATATAGACATGCAAGTGTTGCTGTTTTGCTCACCCAAGTGACAAAATCAACACAACAAACAATGCTGGAAGAATATGAGAAGGTCCAACAGTGGGACCAAGAAGAGAAGACAATCAGTGTTGTAATACAAGAGCTCAAACAAAGGTATAAAACAATGAGCATCATAGAGCACTTGAAGGGAACTCAAGACATGAAGAAGCTACAAACAGAGTTGAAAGCAACACAGATGTAGAAGAAAGAAAGACAAGTTGAATTAGAACCCCTTCAAGAACAAGCAACACAAACGATTTCACAGTTGGAGGAATAGAAGACAAGTAGAACTTATGCACAATAAGAGAGCATAACAATAATGCAGGAGGAGATAACAATGCATATAGTAGAGGCGCTAACGAGCCAAGCTACGCAGATGAGAGAAAAAGGAAAGGAACTAGCATAAAAGTTCCACAGTCTGGATAGGGAAGTTTAGGGAGCACACACTATCTAAGTGGCTCAGGATGAGCCACATTTTAGTGTTGGGGGAATGTTGGGCGCATGCCTATTTTGAGAAGGAAAGTTATTTTGAGCGGAGGCATAATTTTAGAGAAAAGGTCTATTTTGAGGAAAGTCCTATTTTTGGAAGGTAAGACCTAATTTTGGAGAAGAACAATTGGCAGGAAAAACAACATACATGAGGAAAAGAAACATGCAAGAGAAGCATCATGAAAAGAGGGAAAGCAACGTGGCGTGCAGGTAGGAAAGCCTAACCATGTTAGGGTTAGGGTTTTTGACAATGTTTGTAACGACTATAATCTTGTAAAATAATATAAATAAGAACCTAGGAGATCTAGGTCGGGGTCTGGGAATTGGGAAGAAAAAGGTTGTTGAGCTGTAGAAGAGTCAAGTAGATAGATTTTGAGGGTTAGATCAAAGGCTGAGGAGCTTGGTGTGATCTAGTCCGCCTCATAGAGGTTCCTTAACCTCATAGTACTTGTATGATTGGAGATGTAATGTGCGTAGTGCCATATTTTGTAGAAAAATAAATAAAAGAGAAGAGAAGCCAAATATTTTTGGAAGTAGCCTAGGAGGGGGTGAACCACAGTAAAACATGTGTTATTTGTAATGTTTATTGCATGTTTACTTTCTGTCAATGAATAGTTTATGAATGAATGGTTTAGATAGATATATTAGAATGCATGCATGGGCTTAAAAGGTGAATGAATCCTAGGAATATTTGAATGAATAACATGATGAATACATGAAGAAGATAAAATACTATCCCATATCCCCACTCATTCCTAGACTACAAGCACTTGAGCATTGTAGTCACCCATAAATCTATCTCGAGTGAGACTGCACAATGCACTCTGTGTGTTGTGTTTCCTTCTGGTTTACTGGTGGGCCGATAGTTTTAGAGGGTTTTGTTGGAACCCTGATCATATCTGAGCTTCTTTCATACCGAGAAGCAAATGCGAGATTTAACCAAATACATATTATATTTCCTAAGGGAAATGAGCTTACTCCTCCTGTGATGGTTTTGAGCATAGTCACTCTTTGTTTCCTCACATTGGGAGCTAAATCTGATATGGAAGTGTAAAGGTTTGTATAAATTCATAGAGGAATTAAAATTACATATTGAAGAAAAAGGTTTAGAATGACCCTACCATATGATGATTACATTTTGTTTTGTCGACATTCTCGCACCCTTTGATCATTTATTTTGATTTTTCATATTCATTTCCTTTCACTATTTGACTTTTAATGTCATGTTATGACATTATTCTCCCCCCTCAACTCTATGGTCAAGAATTTTGTGGAAAAGGGAATATGTGTTTTATGGGCGAACTAATAGTTATGACGGATCATGAGTATTGGGTGTGACCACTAGATATGATATACAAATTAAACATATATAATGACTTAAAATCAAAATGAATGTAATGATACATGATTTCTATCATATTTGAGATGGGATGTGTCGAAATCTTAGAAGATACTGATAATTGCTTTATATTTTTGAGATTATTTCCTTTCCTTTAATATTTGGCATACATTATAGAGCATCTGATTACATGTTTATAGATTTTATAGTTAAACCTCTATTCATAGTGAACCCTTAGTTTGTAGAAAACCCTAATTTGTTGCAAATGAAGAATTCTATATACGGTTATAACTTTAGAAATATATAGGATCTTGTTTATCAATGCATACCTATAGGTAGATAATGTTTTGGAACGACGAATATTTTAGTATGTTGCATTGTTATAGATTGAGAAGTTTGCGGAAACATGTATTTTATTTGATAGTTCCTATAGGATGAAAACTATGTAGAAAAGTTGCAAACATTGTCTTGGAATATAAACTGAGATTTCTATAGACTATGTATATTGGATTTTCATGCATAAAGGATGTGATATATTCGTAATTTAGTGAAATAGATAGATAACTTGGTGCATAATACATGTTTTTTTTCCTTGGAAAAATTCGTAATTTTATTCATATTAAGATAAAATTACATTTCATATATGCATTTAAACATTTATTTCATGCTCAAAAAATAGAAGGAAATAACAACTTTCCTTCTGGCATTTGCTACACAGTCTAGAATATCACAAATGTTGGCTTCCACAAGGGAGCAAAAACCTGTCTCTGAACAACACTCAGAATTTTAAACATATATTTCTCAAAACAATTTTCCCTCTAGATAATCAAAATAAACCCTTAACCCTCCTAAATATATGATACATCAATAACACTAAATGCTCCTCCATCCAGAATAAACTAAAAAGAAAAAGTGGGATGAAAACATTCAGAGTGTTGGCTATCCTTGAGCTCTCAAGCATGACATTATCCATTCTCCAGTTGTAGACTAACCTTTGAAAGTCCATTTGCTTCTCCATTTCTTTCCCTGCAGATGTCATGAAAAACAATTGACTTAAAATTTTGTTTGAACACTTGAGTCTCATAAAAATTGGCCTAGAAATGAAGTAATAACAATTATGTGAAAAAAACTCAGAGAAAAACATCATACCTTCTTTTTCCAAAATAAATAAGTAGGAAATTTCAAAATTAGTTCTAAAATATAGATATCACAACTAAGATCATAAGAGTCTTTGTTAATGTATAGTTGGAGATGATTCACCTTGTGTCATGTTCCTCATATTTCTAATGTATTGGGATGAACACAATTTTTTCACATTATGCTCTTCTCTCACCTTTTACCAAATTGCCCGAAGGAAATCATTAATATGTGAGTAAGAAACTATGTTTATAAAATGAAGAAACATACATAAAATATAAATTCCCACCCTTCTTCTGTTGTGAATAAAATATAAGTCTTCCCAGGGCTTGATTCATCTTCGAATTCAAGGTGTCTTCTAACTTCAAACAAAGTCTAGTTTTCTTCCATGGACGTTGTTTTGAAATGGGTACCATCCTTAAAAACATCAATGGATATTAAAGGAGAATGGGTGCCATCATTGTTGTCTTGTTTTATTAGCATCCAATCCATTCCATGTTATCCCTTATCTTCCTAAAATGTTTAAACTTAAAAGAGACATAGAGAGTTTGTCTTGGTATTGGATATCTACAAGTTAAAGAGGTTGAAAAAATAGTTAGAAAGTGATGTAAAACTTTATGAAAATCAAAGAAAAGGAAAAATCATAATTGTAAAATATTACCTAAAACAAAGTGTCTCTACACTCAACACACATTTTATTTGTTCTCCATTCACAAGATGTAATCTTGTATTCCATTCAGAGTAAAATAAGTTACAAAATAATGTATGTTAAAGGAGTTTGTGAAAGAATATTTCTTCTTAGTCATTCAAATCGAGTTCTCTTCCTTGAACACTTAAGGAAAAACAAAAAAATGGTAAGTGCATACCAAAATAATCACATGTGCCTCCCTTCTCTCACATACCAGATTGAATTTTAAGAACCAATTTTGAATGTATGAAATCAATTAATGTTGGATTAGAATTTGGTAATCAAATTTCACGAAGTGTGGGTAACTTGGCTTCTTCAATTTGTCCTACGCTTTTACTACTTGGAATAAAGTAATCGTACTTATAAAACCAGACCCCTTCTTCCCTCAATGATGTGTAATTCTTTCCCTCATAGAGTATCTCTTCAATTTGTGAATGAAAAACATGTAAAATACTGGTAATACTCTCCACAGACTGCCATTCTTCAAAATCAGAAATGCACAAACCTACACATAAAATATATAAACCACATTAAGCATCCATTTAAGCTAGGGAATTCATATTTTAATACTTGAATACAAAATTAGAAAAAATCTTCAATGCTTATAAAATGACGAGCCCTTACAATTTAGTCCAATTTGAGGAAACTTTTCTTGTTTGGAAATAGACTCTTTGAGGATGTCCTTGTGATCATACACATGAGTTGTGAGCACCTTCTCCACTTTCTCACCCGATTGTCTCCATTTAAATTCCCTTGCTACACTTTTCCAATGGATTTTTAAATCATCTAGTCTTCTTTTCTTTGCCCAAATTTGATTCCTTGATGGATGCACAGTAACCCAATACCCAATGGACACATGTAATGCTATCCAATTATCCATTTCATCCTTTGTATTCTCATCTATAATAGTTTCAATTTTCCTAAATATCTACGAGTGCCCATTTCGTCGCAAGAAAGGTACAAAGGATCCATAGGAAAAAAGTTAACCAGAAATTCAATTCAATGACATTGCAAAGTAACTAAAATGGAATTCCTATATGTCTTGATGTTTAATATATTTCTTGTTTTAAGCATTGGTAATGAAAATTCAAAGCTGATTTTTGTCCATGATAAAGTGCCAATTAATTGTGTATTTATTATGTACATTGTTGAATAACAAGCAAAATGTCTATGACAAACTTAGTTTGACCTTCTAAACAATATGGTTATCCAAGATATATATAAGGATTAACTTGGTGTTAGGAGGTGTTGATGAAACGATATAGAAAACCTTATACCAACATTTTTTAATCTTACTTGGCTAGAGTAAGATAGGCATGATTATAACCCTATATTTACAACCAAGGTCAAACATTTCAGTTGATTCTCAAGCAATAAGTACTTGAAACCAATGCTATCTTTTATGATTAAATGTGCAATAAAAAAAAATAAAGAAAAATGTTTGTTTGTTTGTATAAGAAATAAAATAACAAGCATAGTGTAAATATGATAAATAACACATACAAATATATGTGTGAGACTAAAAATTAACAAAGCCATTTTATTGAATGCATTTTGAGTTATATCCAAAACCCCTTTTTACATACCCCTATGAGGTAAGGACCAAAATCAAACTTAGAGATATTTGGTGGAAACCATACATAAGACTCTCATGTCAAGAGAAGACCAAGACTATAGATCCTGGATCAACCTAGCCACAAAAGTACCATTGCTTGAATTTTCAAAATATCCTCTATCAGAAATGAAATAGTAATTTATAATCAGATCAAAATACACATATTATCAAGACAAAACGATCAAACTAATGAATCATGCTTCGTATAAATGCTTCTCAATCCTTAATCTTGCCACCTTTAGTAAGAACCTGCTATCAACAAAAGGGTTAAGATTCTATGATAACTCAAAAATGGATAGAAGTAATTAATCTCACAAGTATAAGAGCAAACCTTTATCAGAAGTTCTTTTTCTTAATCCTTTATCTCCCTTCTTTGTTCCTTCAAGTGATCAAATTTTATATTTTCAAAATTAGTTGTGGTAGTTCTCAACTATCTTTAGTTAAGTCATAAATGACTTTTAGTTATCTAGGGAAAAATAATAAATAATCATAATAAATAGATAAATGCTAATATAAATAATAATTAATAGGTGGGACCCCTAATCCTTTAATTATATTTAATTATCAATTTCCTCCTTGTGGCTTCATATTATTTTTAAAATAAATCATGCCACCTCATCATATATACACATGAGTATAGATAGATCAACTTAGAACAACCTTTTTTTATCCCAAAATGCCATCCATATATATCAAAACAAATGAATTATTTTTTTTACTACAAAAATAAAATATTAACCTGTTGTGCCAAAATCAAAATATAAGTACCATGTTGTCCAAAATGTCAAAATGAAAATAAGCTATCCACTGTCAGAAATAACACTGACACATCAAAAACCATATTTTCTATGGGAATCAATTTGCTTCTTTTCACTGCTCATTGTGCACATTGTCTAGTTTGTATGTGAGCTTGCCTTAGCAAACTGTTGTTCCTTAAATCCCTTGAGGTGAAATTCACTGAAATCATGGAGGTGGTCATTAGGATGTTGAGCGTGGGATGTTACTAAATGGGATTAATCATGGGATGACTCGGATTTGGTAGCAATTTGCTTGGCCTTACTTGACTTTGGCTCATGAATAACTGTCTTGATCTTTCATCTTGGATGAGATGAGTGAGCATGAGATGCAACATAGGAAATTTGTTAGATAGGTTGCTCAAGTAGGGTAGGTGGTGGTAATGGTAATGATATTGTGGGCTAGCCACCAAAATTAACTAGAGGAGGTTGAATAATATCACCCCAACCATCATTGACTGGGAATTTTGGTTGCAAGGATACATGAGGCGGGGCATGAATGTTTGAGATGTTAGGATGAGGCTGACATGGAGGTCTCTCATGTTGGGGATGTGGATGGAAGGCCCATTGTCCTGCTAGGTTGAGGAAACTAGTTTGTAGTAGCCAATTGAATTCTTCAGAATCAACATCAAAATGTATTGATAACCTCAGTCTCTTGTTACCCCTTTGCCAAAAATTATTCTGACCTCTTGCTTTGTTCCTGCCTCTTCCATGACTTCCCCTGCTGAAAAAATTCATTTCCTAAAATGAAACTTAGATCAACATATGAAATAATAATATCAATCAAACATCAAATTACTTTTCCTAACAAATAATTTAAAACATTGGTTCTGATTAGTCAACACACAAGCATGCATGAAATCAATCCAAATACTTTGTATGTGTCACCCAAAAAAACTGATTGTTCCATACTTGAGGCCTATTCCCAATTAATTTCTTATTTTAATTTGATCTTCTGCACAATGGACATTTTTTGTTTAATATAAAACCAGAACATGGGAATAAAATGAACCAGGAACATGAGGGGATTTGTATTTTGTGAAAAATGAGATTATGGGAGGGAAAATAAAATGATCAATGTCTTTTCATAATGCAAGTAATTCACCATCTTGAATTCAATAACCATTGATACATGCAATCATAACTTTAAGACCCATGTTCATCATCTAAACCAATTCTTGTAGATTTTCACAACATAATCTTTATGTAGCTACACTTTGTCTTACTTATTTGAAAAAAATATTAATAAATATCCAAGAATGATCTGCTTAATAGTTCTATACACATATATTTGAAAAGTTTCATCATATCTTATTGAAAACATTCTTCAAATGTTTATCACTTCATACACTGTGCATTGGCAACATATTTATTTACATAGTTCAAATACAACAAGCAGAGTAAAAGCAATAATGATAGTCGACTTGAGTCGAGAGTGAAGAAGGGTTTTAATGAAGTTAGAAACCAACAATTTTTTTCCACGTCAAAATGCCTATTGAACCTCTACATTTCCGTGTTGCAATATGTCTTAATCAAGCCCATTTTTTTTTCTTTGAAATCATACACAATTGCAATCGAAAACGAATGTCAAAACAATAGTTCTGGGTTGAGTGCAAGACAAAATAATTCCTTTCTAAATCCATTCGAAAACACACAGAGTTGTAACCACATTTATCGTTGAGACCATAGTCTATTTAAATAAAGCAAGAAGTAACCATGTGGAGTTGAATGCAACTTATGCTTAGTACTCATGCTTGTACATGAGCTCATAACATATATATATTGCGATGCAAACCCATGACACATTTTATTTGAAGAACCATGTTCATCATCTGAACAAATTCTTGTAGATTTTCACAACATAATATTTATGTAGCTACACTTTGTCTTACTTATTTGAAAAACAATATTAAGAAATATCTAAGAATGATATTCTTAATGGGTCTAAACACAAATATTTGAAAAGTTTCATCATAGCTTATTGAAAACATTCATCAAATGTTTATCACTTCATACACTGTCCATTGGCAGTGTATTTATTTACAGAATTCAAATACAACAAGCAGAGTAAAAGCAATAGTGATAGTCGACTTGAGTTGAGAGTGGAGAAGGGTTTTAATGAAGTTAGAAACCAACAATTGTTTCCCACATCAAACTACCTATTGAACCTCTACATTTATGTGTTGCAATATGTCTTAATCAAGCCCATTTTTTATTTTTTTGAAATCATACATAATTGAAATCGAAAGCGAACGTCGAAACAATAGTTCTAGGTTGAGTGCAAGACAAAATAATTCCTTTCTAAATCCATTCAAAAACACACATAGTTGTAACCCCATTTATCGTTGAGACCATAGTCTATTTAAATAAAGAATACAATAACCATGTCAAGCTAAATGCAACTTATGCTTAGTAATCATGCTTGTACGCGAGCTCATAACATACATATATTGTGATGCAAAACCATGGCACATTTTATTTGAAACTCATACCTAGAACAACTCAACATCACAAATTTCTTCATACCTAGAATAGATACATAGTCAATTTTCTTTACATACACACAAGAAACACCCAAACATAGACAACTATTTGAAATTATCAGAGCAAAGTAGTTTATTTTTATGCAAGAAGATCCAAAATGTCCATACTTGTTCAGAAATGCTTAAATAACCAGGAAATAGTTTCCAAGGGCCGTCACTCAACCACCAACCAATATTTCAAGCTCAAACCCTCAATTACCAGTTCCAGAGAGTTCCAACAAGACTAAACAAGCAAAACATGTGGTAAAACTCGGGAGAAAACCCCGCGGGATGTGCATTAATTCTCATTAACTTCAAGTTGCCTCCAAAATCAGATGGAAATACCCATAAACATTGCCAAGTTTCAACCACAAATCACACCCAATTATATGTTACTTAGTGGAAGCCACACAATGCCATATCAAATTTCCAAATCCCATCACATACTATGATACATACATAATCGAAGCTCATACCACATGCGGTGACCAAACTAAACATTAAGTCCTTTTAACAAATGGAATCAATGTTATAACATATCCTATGTTGAAGTATATCAATTCTAACCATGCTTTGTATGCAACAATACTCTAGGATACTATATGTTGCATCATAATATTACATTGTCAGACAATATAGTTGTATCTCCTTTATAACATAACATCCCAATTTTTTTTATATGATATATTCATCAAGTGTTAGCATGGTAATAAACGAAGTTAGAGCCAAACACCAATTTTGTATGACATATGTACAAGGGTCTTTTTTTGTCTTCTCTTTTTAAAAGGTAAATTGTGTGATGCATAAGAAGGATGTAGAAGAATCATATAGGCCTTCGTATCATCCACTTAATTTTAATGAAAATAATCATGTATATGTGTAATAAGAATAGTATTTCAAGAGATAAATATTACGTCATCACTGTTAGAACAATCATATGTAAACCATAATCTCAAGGAGGAAATGAAAAATCAACTTTGCTTAGTTTCTTTTATAAGGGATCCCACCTATAGTTACTATCTATATAATAATAGTAATAAAAATTAATATGGTGCATTGCAACTCTTTGCAGGCAAGGTCTAGTTGTGCATTTTTGCATCAACAATTGACTCCACATGGTAGGCAATGCTTATTGGCTAGAATTAAGTAATCTCTGGTTTGGCTTGAGCTTTGTTGCTGAAACATTTGCAATTTTATTTTATATTCTCTTATTTGAAAGCAATATGGAGGGCATAAAGGGAAAGAAGAAAAAGGGAAGAGTCATGACCATCAAGCATTAGCAGAGTACTTTAGGTACAGGAAACTACTACAAGTAGTACTTCGGACTGAAGGGAAAAACATAATATATTTGTTGTGTATTTTATTTTCATAATTGGTCAACAACATTTTGCAAATAAAATGATCTATATAGCAACTTGACTGAACCATTTGACTCTAACCCAAACAAATAAAATTGCAAACCAAAAAATAAAGATAACAGAACAAAAAAAACAACCTATGCCAAAACAACGCAAGCATGAGTAAGTATAAACAAACTGAAAGAAATATATACGAAAAGAAAGAAAATAAACTAAATAAATTCAAAACAAACCTAATCTGATCTATCCCTTCAACAAATTGTTTTGTCTTAATTATTTACATATTTTAATATATATTTGTATTTATGTACAGGGGAAAAGAAGAGCATCAACTTGGGACTCAAGTAGGATGACACTTACTATAGCATAAAGGAACACATCGTATGTTTTTCATGTAGGGATCACGACTAGGAATACTTTGTGAAAGGAAAGCACGCCGACATGCCAACCAACAAATTCATAAGGAGATGAAAAATAACCTATCAAAACCCAAAAGAAATGATCACCATCTTCCAAGACGTGACAACCAACAAGATAAGTTTTGCATATTGCATTGAAGACATCAATGGGATAAATGACTTCAGATTTATGATTCAAGGCTTGAATATTGAAGATAGGGTTTAAGGTTTGAATATTAAAATAATAGTCAATGCACCCATCAAACATATTAATGCCATCTTTTTTAATATTCTCATCAGAAAAAGGGTCGTGATAATGAAAAGAAGATTCATATGAAGGAAAAATCATAGGAATACTCTTGAACTTATCATTGTCATCAAATGTAAGAGTTCACATAAGAGGAGTATGCATACTAGTGTCACACTCCTTGATTTCTTTTGATGATTTAAACGGTGGATTTGAATAAGCATTATTCGATTCAAGATCTTGATTAAACTTAAGAGGATCCTTAAAAGAAAAATGATCTTGTATATTAATTAAATCAAAAGATTTCTCATCGGTGAGATTTGACCATTCATCATCATAACAAACTCTATCATAAAGGGAACTATAGAAGTCAACATCATCTTTCTTTCCATAGTTATTCTTCATTGTATGTATATGAATGTAAAAATTGGGATGCACCATGATCTTGAAGTTAGATTTGTATATTAGGTTCAAGAATGATGGAATTCAAGATGTAAGAAATGGATTGATTGATCAAATCATTTTCTAAACAAAGAGTTGGGGTTTGAGGGTTAATATCAAGACATAGATGCTCGACTTGGATTTCTTTATTGACATATTCATTTGGCCAATCAATATTTTTGGGTTCACTGCAAGTGTTAAGAAAAAGATCCTCTACCATTTCCTCAAAATAAAAACCACAAGAAACTATATCATCCTCCTAATATTCTTTCTCACATTTGTTTTGGAATGATCCCGAGGAAGAAGGATATGAGGGGCAATGCCATGTAAATCAAGGTTGTTTTCTATACAAGATTCATCCTCTAATAGTCTTTCATCAGATAAAATATGATCTTGCTCAACATGAATTTCGAAAAGAGTATCATCAAAAGGAAAGGCATCAAATAAAGTTTCATAATTAGGGATAACATGAGAAGATTCGTAAGAGAAAGACTCATTACAAACCCATAAATTTCTTGATAAAATATCGTGAGATACAAAATCATTTTCTTGAACATTCAAGAAGAGGTAAGGGTTTGCATGGTAATCCTGCTTGGATTCTAAGAAAAATTTACAATTTTATTGCGCATGAGGACCACTGCAAAAATCACATTAAGGGGGGGTAGGAAGAATCTTAGGCAAATATTCATAGTGTTGTAAAATAGGCGGAGAAGGAAAGTCAGAAATAAACTTTGTAAAAACTTCCTTTCCCACCAAATTAGGGTTAGGAGTTATGAACCTATACCAATCTTCTGCTTGGCCATGAAGAGTAAGAGGGAAAATGTCAGAAATAGTATAAACATCTTTTACCCCAAAATATTGACAAAACTGGATGAATTTTTTGACATGATTGTGAGAGGACTCCCATGGATAAAATTTGAAAAGAGGACACCCAACCATGGAAAAATTGGTTATCAAATCAAAATTTGGCTTATTCATGATACGACAAGGTAAGTGAATGCACCGCTGCAAAAATAAATATAAGAAATTAAATCAAAACTAGAGAAAAACCATTGAACTTTCTATTAGCACTAGAAGTCAAACCTAGACTTTTGTAGGTGTAAGCCTAGTACCCATCAGAATTTGAATAATTAAATCAATTTTATGGTTGGTGGATTAGCAAGAAAGAATAAGAAAGAGAGTAGCAGACTGTCTGTGAAGACATTCCATTGGGCATGGAGTCATAACATTCTACAGATCAAAGAAAATCAAGTTTCCTACCAGAAAAAAAAAGGCTATATAATGATGAACAAAATAATGAAGTAGATAACACTAAGAAGAAATATTCATCTAGAAATGGTTCTCTTTGCAAAATGAATAAAAAGAATACTTGAACAAAAATCATGAAATAAAGCAATCACTGCAAATCCTTTACAGCTCATGAATCTCCTACCCATGAAAATCCATTGATCCTCAATGTATTAAATTCATTCAAGCAAGATGCAAATGTAAAATGGAAAATAGAGAAAACACAATCTAATAGTAACAACTCTCATGAATCTCTAATGGTAGAAATGTTACATTCTGATATGCCCAACATGCTTACAAATCAACATACACAACTAAACTTCCTCAAGCTCTCATGTAACTCTCTCCGGTCTCTATTTGGAGTCCTCTCACTCATTGAATAGAAAATTACATCAATAATATATCTAGGAGGTCACAACCTACTCCATGCATTGGATTCTATGCCTTAGAGATATGTGGCAAACATAAAATCCAACTAATTCCTTGATTCCTAGAAACAGTCTTTTAGAATAAATGCAATTGCAACTAGCTCATTGTATGGAGATTTAGTGGAGCTGAATCTTAGGTACAAGTGTCCCTTGGTGTCTAACTGATCTTTGAGAACCCATTCAAACCTCCTCGGACAGGTGGCATCCCTCCTACAACTCGGGTTTATCAAACTGTTAGAGTTTGCAACGCAATTTCAGGATTTGCTGCAAACTTTCTTGTAGGTGATGATTTCAAATTTTCTCCCAAACGAGGAACTGGGTTAGGCCGAGTTTTGGTCAGCATGTCAAAGGTACTATGGAGCTTCTCCACACCAAATTTTAGAAGAACCCAGATCAACATTTAAAAGTTATGATGAAAACAAGATTTTTTTGTGTACTAGTTGAGTTTGCAGTGCATAGTAGAGTTTGTAGCGCACAGTGAAGTTTGCAGCGTGCAATTGAGTTTGCAGCAAACAACCAAGTTTGCAGCATGCAGTCAAGTTTGCAACGTGTAGTAAATTGTGCATCTCGCAATGAAGTTTGCAGTGCAAAATTGAGTTTGCAGCGCACAGTTGCAAATGGAAATGAAGATAAGAAATGATTAAGCTTCCTTTTGAAACTGACCCTTGGAGATGTTGGATGATGGACAAGCACTAAAAAACATATTGGTGCTAACACGCTCCTCCCCAATATGGTCACCAAATAAAGGTTGATGAAAAGGTATGGAAAACCTTATACCAACATTTTTGAATCTTACTTGGCTAGAGTAAGATAGGAGGGATTATAACCCTATATTTATAGTCAAGGTCAACAATTTCAATTGATTCTCAAGCAATAAGTACTTGAAATCAATGCTATATTTTATGATTAAATGTGCAATAAATAATGTAAGGAAAACTATTTGTTTATTCATATAAGAAATTAAATAACAAGCAGTGTATAAATATGATAAATAACACATAAAAATATATATGTTGTCGGCAGATGTTTAACACGTAGTATGCTTGTCATTGATGGCAAGTACAAACAGTGGAGATGGCAGGATAAGGAGGATAAAATCCCTTGGGGATTCGGACGTGAAAGCTTAGGAGAAACAACGTTGAGGAAAACGCGCTCAACAAGGCTCAAGGATCCACAGCGGAGGAGAAGGAAGACAGAGATCCACATCTGTTGGTCAGAAATCCCATCAGCCGTCAGATCGGACCAGAGCTGCACGAGATTTACCATCAGGAAATGCCAAGGTAAAATCTCAACAGAACGTCGACCGTCAGATCTGATTATAGACAAGAAAAGCGCACTGAAAAGGAGGATAGATATCAGATGTTAGATCCAAGTGCAGGACCCGACCACTGTTGGATCGAGGAGAACCTGCACGATATTTAAAGTGTAAGGAGGTTTGGCTGCGGTCATGGGGATAACGGTCATATGGACCAGGAGCCTAGCCATCGGAGTTTCGAGAATCGCGAGTTGGATATGTCAAAGTTCATTGACATCAAAAACCCCGAAATTGCGATGAGTGAAATCCCGACTGAACCTGAACCGTCAAATCAATATATGATCTAGACCATCGACTCGACCCACGTCAATAGACCACGTTAGCTAAGTGACACGTGGCACAACCAGGTAGTGACAAGTGTCAGTCTGATTCAACAATTCAGGCACATATGGGTAACAAATCAAAGTGACACGTGGCAGTATTTAACACGTGTCAAACCACATGTGACGTGAGCAGAGGCATCGACGATCGAGACTTTGAAATGACAAAGTCACTTGACATCGAAAGTCTTGAAATCCCGGAGGGATCGGGACTGTCCATTTGAGGGACAGGTGTCGAAGATCAAGGCGTCGTCGACATATTGGCCATCGGGAAATAGGATTTCCTGAGGTCGAAGGAAACAAGACATCGAAAGTCTCGAAATCCCGGAGGAATCGGGACCGTCCATCTAGAAGGACGCATGGCATGAGATCGGTGCCATCGGGAAGAGGCCCGACAAGAAAATCATTGATCGGCATTTTGTTCATCGAGAAATCGGGGATCCCGTTGACAAGAGTTTTGTGCAAGACATAATCGCGATCCGCGAAACCCCGATGAGTGGGGGCCAGCTGTCAGCATAGCAGCGAAGGAGGATGGTGGCATAGTGAAGGCCAGCTATTAAAGATAAGGAGCACAACGGGATTCATCATACCGAGAGTCTCGTTGACTTGTGCATCTTGGCATCACAAACCCCATAGCCCTGACGGGATAAGGCTGCGGTCACGGGTAACAGTCATGTGGACCAGGGCTCAGCGAGGAGGGATGAAGCGCATCGCGAATCAGGAAATCGTGAATCCCGTGGACATAAACATTATGTCATCGCAAGTGCCGAAACTCCGATGGAGTAATAAGACCAAGGTCACGTGATCGTAGGTCACATGGACCATTGTGTAGCCGGAAGGGGCTAAAGCTCGGTTAAGGCCGAAACCCCGATAGAGAGACATAAGGCTGTGGTCACAGCCCTTGGTCATGGGATTTGTAAGTGACTAAGACTATGAACGACGAGAGTGCCGAAATCGCGATATATGAAATCCCGATTTTATGTGAACCGTTTAATCAAGTATTGATCGCAGGGCTACTGTTGCATACAACATTGAAACTTCTAGAAACCACTGATGGTTTCAGCCAGAGAAGCTAAAGAGTTACGATGTTGATCTCATAGAGCACTCGAGAGGTGGAGAATATTGGCGCGGTTGAAGCATGTAGAGGAATGGAGAACATTGCATGCACAAGGTACACAGAAGCAATAAATACACGGTACAGAGAAGAGATTACGTTGTTGTTGCTGTGGGAATTTGCGGTTTCTATTCGAGTTTGCTGTGGTGATTCATGTGTGAAGAAGAATCAGAGTGCAACAGCTGAATTAAACAGAAGAGGATCTGTGCAGAGAATGGGTATGGCGCACAGAGCTTAAAAAGCAGGAGAACAGATAGTGCAAATGATCTAAGCAGAAAGGTAATAAGGCAGACATAGCAATGAAGTGGAGCAGAACAGTGATAAGTCAGGTAGGCCATCATCGAACATCATATCACTGTAACAAATTAAGTAGAAAAGATTTACATTTTAGGGTGGTTGGGAGGTGCTAGGGAGGACTGTTATCCTCAGAGGTTCAAGTGGGTGCTTGAACACAGGGAGTTGGTGCTAGAAAAACCAGGGAGTCGGTGCTTCCTTCTAGTTGGTGCTAGAGAAAATAGAGAGTTGGTGCTCTCAGCAAGTTGCAGCTT
>SNQJ01S0031661.1:34300-66718 GCA_010110895.2 Picea sitchensis
TTAAATGTTCAAGTACAAGATGATTCAAAATGAAAATGTCTCCTTGGTATATATAGGAGACTAGGAGGTATAATTACAAATAATGGCCTAAAGCCAACATAAATAAAATAACATTACTAATCTAAATTACAACTAATGGCCTAGAGCCGACATAAATAAAATAGCATTACTAATCTAATATGCCCCAATTAAGGGGTAATGAGCCAATATTAGGGCTTAACAGGTGATACTAAGGTATCCATATGTTGGTATGAACTACCAACATGATCCAGATATGATGATGCCTCTTGGGGAGGAATTGGATCAGAGAGGTATGCTTTTGGATTATGTTTTGTGATTTTGATAGATAGCATTGGTGATATATGTAAATATGGATGCTGATACTATATTTGGTTTTGTTTTGCATATGTGGGACCCCGAGGCCTAGAGGCAGAGATGGTTGGGGAGCCAGCTCGCCAGGGACCAGTGCAACCGTCGCCTGTAGATTCGAGGGCAGGACAGAGGCGGAAATGAGATGATGTTGGTGCTGGACCAACACATGAGACACAGGCATAGGTCGGAGGGATGTTGGAGGGCCTTCATCACCGCTTCGAGCGAGTGTTGAAGGGAATACCTAAGGGCATGTGGGCCCATATCTAGGACAAGGAGGTCATGGAGCAGTGTGTGGGAGTTCCAGCAGAGTGGAGGAATCTGATCCGTCAGGTAGTAGTAGTGGGGGAAGTGATGAATGTTCAACTACCCCTTGGACCTAGAGGGCCCCCAACTAGTGGGACACCTCCAGGTGATAGAGGACCTGCGGGGGGGAGCTTTGGGGGCACCGTGAGTACTGGGTTTTGTATATATAGGCTTGGTAGAACATTTTGTATAGGGTAGTTGATACCCATTTTGTATAGGGTAGTGGATACCCATTTTTGTACCTATAGGGGTGGGGGGATTCACTGGTCTATGGGCAATGTATATGTATTTTTTGTAAACATTGATGGCACTTTGAATATATATATATGGACATATATTTTTTGAATCATTCATGTCTCCATGTGTTTATGTTTTATGCTTATGATTTATTTTCTATGTGTTGTGACAAATGTATGATACTTATGTATAAAATGATGTTTAATGTGATAAATGAAATCTAATACTAGATTAGCCATGTTATCTGCTATTTCATTAAATTTTCTTGGAATATGTGTAAATGTGATTGAATCAATGTTATGAGATAATAGTTTAACTTGCAGGTATTTGTGAAAGAGGCAAGGATCACGAACATGATATACATTGTTGAGCTACAGGATGACAAGTTGGGAATTTAATTGAACACTAAGGTGACGAATGTGGCGGTGACTGGCCTTGGTGAGGAGACTAATGACGACATCCTATTCAACTTGGTTGTTGGTGGTCGAGCCAAAACATATGCCACTAGAGTGGAGCAGTACATGTGAGGGAGTATAGAGGGCCCAAGTGGTCAAAGCGAGATTTTGGGTCCAGTCGTTGGCACCGTCAGCGTAACCAATGTGGTAGGCTCATGGATAATGCATCTTTCAATAACACGGATGATAGATCAGATTTGAGGAATGGTGGTGAAAAAGAAGACTAAAAACTCTACAAATGTGTATAAAGAAAAACCTAAGGTAGGATGGCTACGCTTAGGCATAAAAATTCTGTAAGTACAAACCGTTGACGAGTTCTCTGAGAGGGTAGCCTTCTGGAGAGGCCAGGATGTATAAGCCCTTAGTGTGGTAGTGTTGGATGATGTAGGATCCATGCCATAATGACTCAAATTTCTCATGGCCGAGAGTATCGTGGGGGATATCGTAGGCTATCACGAGATATCTTTCATTAAATGAACGAAGGTTGACATGGCGGTCAAAGGTGGATTTGGACCATTTTTTAGCGGCCTTGTTGTGTTTTAATGAAGATCGATGATCTTCATCAAGCGACTCTAAGGTCAGCAGGCACTGCTCCATTGGAGTAGTGTCGAGTAATATCTCAATGGAAGTGTGTAACATGGGAATTTCCCACTCAATAGGGAGGGTGGATTCAATCCCATGGATGAGGTGGAACGATGTAAAACCAGTGGTAGTTTTGACTGTCGTGTGATAAGCCCATAATGCGTAAAAAAACATATGATGCCAGTTGGTCTTATGTTTTTTGACAGTACGTTTTAGCATGGTTTTGAGTACTTTGTTGATAGCCTCGACCTGTGTGTTGGAATGAGGGTAGTATGGGAAGGAAACCTCATGGGAGAAGCCTAATTTGGAGGAGAATTTTGCAAAGATCTCATTGTCAAAGTGTTTACCGTGATCAGACACAAACTGTAGTGGGACTTTGAATCGAGTAATGATGTGGTTGAAGAAAAAATGCGTTGTTGTGTCAGTGGTATTGTTGAAAGTGGGCATGGCTTCGGCCCATTTGGTAAATTAATCTACTGCCACAACAATGTTCTTGTGTCCATTACTGGATGGAGGATGGAAATTCATGAAGTCGATGCCCCATTTATAGAAGGGGTTGACGGTACTGATGACGGGATGTAGAAGAGTCGGTGGCACTCATGCTTTGTTTGCATAAATATGGAATTTGTCACAACGCTTGAAAGCATGGATGCAGTCATGAAACAACATGGGCCAAAAGTACCCTACTCGAATGATTTTTTGGAAGGTGGATATTCCTGAGAGGTGACCATCACAAGCACTTCTATGGAAATCGTTCAAGACTCTGTCAGCTTCGTCGATGGTCAAACATCGACGAAGGATGGTGGAAACCCCATGTCGATAGAGGATGTCTCCGATGAGGAGGTATCGAGGGGCCTGATGGCAAATGTGTCGACGATCATCTTGAGAGAGATGAGACCCAAAAAAAAAATTCCGCAGGTAGAAAAGGAGGTCGTCGTACCAGGGGTCATCGGAGGGGATGAAGAAGAGGTGTTTGTCAGGAAAATCCATATTGACGGGGGAAGTTGTAGCGCCCGAGGGAAAATCTGTAATGAGTTCGGTGAGGAAAAGTGCTTTCTTTATTTTGGGAGTTAATAAATTTGGTCATATTCCTAGAGGATAACGATCCATCGGGAAAAATTTCAATTAATTTGTCGTCAACTAAGAAAGTATTGCAGGGGGTTGGAATCTGCTATGACCTTGGTAGTTCGAAGCAGGATATAATGGTGCAGCTTTTGGACTGCGAGGACAATTGCTAGGGATAGTTTCTCATCATGATTATATTTCAAGGGTGGTCGTGAAATATTTTTACTAATGTAGTAAATGACATGTTCACGCCCATCATCCCCTGATTGGATGAGGACTCCTGCTACTAAGATGGTTGAGGCTGACAAGTAGAGAATGTAATCGCGATCATAGTATAGGGGACTAATCAAAGGGGAATTGGATAAGGTGGATTTTAAATCATCAAAATTTGTTTGAGCATGTTCGTCCTATCGAAATGGGATATCATGACACAGTAAGTGGAGAAAACCATACACACGAGTGGTGTAATCTAGGACAAAGCAACGTAAAACATTGGCTTTGCCTTGCAAGCTCTGCAGTTGGCATAAATTCCTAGGTGGTGGAATTTTTGTGATAGCTTGGACCTTGATGGGGTCCACCGTGATGTTGTGCTGGGAAACAATGAACCCAAGGAGGCGTCTGGCGGTGATGCAAAATACACACTTGAGGGGGTTCAAGAGGATATTGTATTGGCGACATTGTTGAAAAACAATGCATAATTCGTCTAAATGTTGAGTTTGATTTTTGGATCGAATAGTGAGGTCATGAAAATAAGCAAGGATGATGGGATACATATCATGGAAAACATAAGTCATGGCCCATTGAAACATAGCACTCGCGTTCTTGATTCCAAAAGGCATGACATGATAGGAAAAGGTACCCCACGGGGTAGTAAAAGCAGTTTTATATTGATCTATTGGATGGATTTGGATTTGATTGTATCCAGAGAACCCATCCATAAAGGATAGTGCCTCATGGTCGGCATAGTCATCGATAATTTGGTCAATGAAAGGGGTTGGAAAGTTGTCTTTGGGACAAGCGTGGTTGAGATCGCAAAATTTTGTGAAGACGCGAATGGTGCCCTATTTTTTGTTAATGGGGACGGGATTGGAGACCCATGAAGTGTACGCAATGGGGTAGATGAATCTGGCTGAGCGTAACTTGTCAATTTTGGATTTGATAGCCGCAACTTTGGATGGATGAAGAGGGTGTTGCTTTTGACGAACTAGGGAAACATTTGGCCAAGTGTCGATTCAATGTTTGACGATAGAAATATTGAGGTCAGGAATCTTCGTATATTACCAAGGAAAAATATTTCGGTATATTTGAAAGAGAGCTTTGTAAGCAGTGAGTTCTTCAGGGGAGCATGTGGCACCAATGGTGATTTCTTCAAACGCACCTAGGGCAGGGATAGGGTTGTTGAACCAGTCTATATGCCCCAAAGGAATAAAATCATTGGCTTTGATTGCGCACATGGAGGCTTGGAAAGGAGGGTGAAAGGCTTCTTGTGAAATAAAAAGTGCTCGATGATGGAGTGTATTCCATGGGAAATCGGGGGAAGTGAGTTCCTATAGGATATCTTCGTCACAGTGAAAAATGTGAGAGTACAGGGGATCTTGGGAGGTGACATGGGGAACTGTCAATGGGTAAGTGTTGGTGTCCTCAATTGGTGAGGACATAGATGGGTGTTGGAGGCAGGAAAAAGGCTGAGGTGGAAAAGCAAGGCATTTTTGGGAAACAAAGAATGTACAAGGAAAGCGACAGCTGGAAGGAAACAAAACACGCGTGCATGCAAGGAAAGCAACAACTAGAAGGAAGAACAACACACACGCATGAGAGGAAGACCTAACAACAGTAGGTTTAGGGTTTTTGTAAGGTATTGTAACGGCTGAAGAGCCAGAAATGTATAAATATAGATATTGAGGTATCATAGGGGGTTTTCTTTTGTATTGTTCATATTATTATTGTTATAGTAGTTATGCATGAGTTGATGCGATATGTAAGGGTTGTTTTTGTATGACCTTTTTTGTATAAGTTGTTGAGCTAGAGGGAAACCGAGGGAGGGTAGATCTTGAGGGTTAGATCACAGGCTGAGGATCCTGGTGCGATCTAGTCTACCTCACATAGATCTTACCCCACTGTGGAGGATTGTAAAGTGTGTGACGTTGTAGATGCGGAAATACCATAATAAAAGATCTAAGAGCCAAATATTTGTGGGCGTAGCCCAGGAGGGGGTGAACCATGGTAACATCTGTGTTATGGGATGAATGCATCCATATATTTATTGTATTCAATAGTTATTAGAATGTTGAATGAATGGGTTATTATATTTCTTGTTTAAATATTGTTGCGCTATTGAGGGAATAGGCTACAGGATTTACTGCATATTCGTGAATAAAAATATGTTTAATTTACAAGTTATAATAATGGTTCAATGGTTAACTCTCATATCTCATACTCAATCCTAGGATGTAAACACATGAGTCTTACAACCACCCATTAAAGTTATCTTAGGTGAGATTGTGCAACACATTCTGTGTGTTGTGTTGCCTTATGGTTCACCAGGAGGGCCAATAGTTTTAGAGGCTTTGTTGGAAACCCAAAAGACATGAACTTGGGGTCAATATAAAATCAGACAATATAGGAGACTAGTAACCAACAAATGGATATGTTGTCATTGGTAGGAACAGGAGAGGGTTGATTCGATGAGATAAGTTGACCAAGAAAAGAGCGAAGAAAAGAAGGGAGTAATGACCTAGTAAAAGGGAATGTTGAGACCGTGGAACCCCACAAAATCCGAGATCAAAACTTGGTTAACAAAAAAAGAGCTAGATTTTTCACAAAAAGACAATAGAAACCCTAGAGTAACACCCTGCAAGTATCTGGAGAGATACATGTTTATTGATTTGCAAGAAGTCTTTTTCTACGATTTTCCACACTTATTACAAGAGTGGATACTAAGGTTGAAGGATAACCACTCAACGAACTCAATTCGACAGGTAGAGTGGACCCCAGTACAGATTGAGTAGTTACAACAGGTGAACAACAAGTTCACCCACGCAGTCGATTTTTGGCTGGACAGTATTGTGGCAGGGTTTATAACAAAGTTTGAAGTCGACACGTTGAAGTCATTCAGTGCAGCGGAGCAATAGTTTCTACGAGGACCCCAAGGAAGGTACATTCAATCGTTGTATACTTCTATTAAGATACTGCTATATAAAAAAGGTGTAATGACAATGGAGTCAGACAACTAAACTTCCCTATGTGCATGGGGGAAGCATTGACAGAAAGAGGAGAAATGGAAGGAGGAAAGGATAAGGGAAAGAAGGAGGAACCCTTTGACCCAATCATGATGGATGATGACCAGATCAAGAAGATCGTGACAATAGCTGGAAAGACGCGTAGAGGAGTACCCTACCAATACAAGGTGAATACCAAGAAGAGAGTAGTAGCCGTGAGGGAAGGCTTGGCGAGTGATGAGGAAGAGGTAGAGGATCTCCGGGATGTGGAGCAGATTGAAGAAATCCTACATGAAACATATGAGAGGAAGATGAGAGGTTCAAGAACAGGAAGAGAAGGTAGCCATCCTATCCATATTAATGTCAGTGTGGAACCCATACACCCATGTGTGACTTATACACCAAAGAGAACACCATTGTTTATACAAACGAAGTTCAGAAGCAGTCAGACAGCAGGAAGTACATCCACAGAAGGAACAACAATTGGAGGAGCCAGTTCAGGCAGCACTAGTCAGGTAGCTACACCACGCGGAGGTATTAGTTCAACATTCAGAATGGTAGGACATGATCCCACCATCAGGTTACCCAAATTTCGAGGAGAAGCAATAGAAGACCCTGAGAAACATTTTTTCATTTGTGCAAAGATATGGGAAGCAAAATAGATCACTGATGAAGATACCAAACTTGCACAGCTAGCTATTACGCTAAGAGACCATGCACTAGACTGGTACATGAGTTTAGACACACACAGTGCCCCTGGGATGACAAGGACACTGGAAGACATTAAGAAGTTATTGATAAATGAGTTCCAAAATATGAGCTCAGAGGATTAGTACATTAATGAGATGATTGAAATAAGATAGAAACCAGTAGATTTTGTATGGGATATTGGATATTGATCAGAGATTCAAGCGACTAAAGGGAAAGTTTAAATATCTCATGACCAAGATGAAACATCGACACCTGTTTGTCAACTCACTGCTCCCACACTTAAAGTATCCACTGTGGAAATAGAAGTTTCAGACACAGGCAGAGGCTCTACAGGAAGCCTTGCAATTGCAGGAAAACCAGTACCACTAGACAGACCCAGCTATTGAAGAGGTGAAGGAGGATTTAAATAACTTAACATTTCAATTGAACCAAAATAAGAAAAAGGACAAATGAGAAGTCGTTAGGTGTACCACATGCAAGACAGAAGGACACCACAAGAATGAATGTTCAACATTCTCATAGTATATGGTAGCAGGAATGCCAAATCCACTACCAATAGGAGGATTATGGTGTGAAATTTGCAAGAAATCGGGTCATGACCCTTATAACTGCACGATGATGCAGAAATATCAAACAATCCCAAAGCGTTCCTACTGCACCTTTTGCAAGTCAGTAGGCCACAATGAAAAATATTGTATAAATATGGAGTTGATGTGAGAAAGTACATCAGGCGCATATAGAGTACAAGTAGAAATGATGACTAGGTAAGCCGCACCACAGTTTAATCAAGTTCTAGCTCCATACAACACTGCGCAACAGTAGTATAATACTTCACAGAAACCATATAATAACACACAGTCGCACTACAACATGGCACAACCTCAGTACAATACCACACAGTATAATCAGGCGCCTCAGTATAATGCGTCGAGAGGAGATTGAGCAAGCTACAGAGGAGGAGGACGAGCCTGAGGAGGTTTAGGACGAGGTAAAGGACCAGTGGTATGTCACAATTGTCAACAACTGGGACATAACACAAGGGAATTTCCACTTCCACCAGCCACTTGTATGTATTGTCGCACATTGGACCATGATACAGAGGAATGTTCGAAACTACTAGTAAAGATCCAGGAAAAGAGGAACCAGAACAACCGGAATGTTCAGTGGATTTCTGTCGAAGCAAGGGATGAAGGACAGAACATCAATATAGTTACTCATGGAGGAGCTAAAACAAGTGACAATGTTGTTCGACAATAACCAACACAAAACCAGTGAGTAAAGAAGAATGTCGAACCAAGGAGACAGTTCAACATGCAAAATGAGAAAGGAATATTTACAAAAGCTAGACAATAATTTCAAAAGGAAGACATAACATCGACTTCAACTGTGCAGCAAAACAAGGAAGCACCAGAGTACGAGATTCCTCCATTATTGGATCATACCAACGAAATGCAACCCATGGGACATGTAAGTACAATCAAAGGATTTTTTCAATCATGTGTAAAAGTATTAAATGATCCATCATCTATGAAAATATTGCAAAACATACTAGAAAAATGTAGCATCGAGACGGAAGAAAATCTAGAACCAAAAACTGTCAATCACCTACATAAAAGGAGAAGAACCAGTAGGGAGTTTAGACTGAATGCCAACATCAGAGATTTCAACATGGGATACATCATACTAGATCTATGATTTAAAGTCAATGTACTACCAAAGAAGACATGGCAATCCATGGGAGAGCCCACATCAGGATATTCACATGTTCAATTGAAACTAGCAAACCAACATAGAGTTCTACCAATCTATAGATTGAAAGGAGTAACAATAGACCTAGATGGAGTGTTCACTAAAGCAGATTTTGAAGTCATTGAAATAGTGGACGACACAACACCATACCCAACGTTGCTTGGTCTGGATTGGGCATTTGAAAACTAGGCCATAATCAACCTGAAGACTAGGAAAATGACATTTGAGTCAGGTGAATACAAGGTCATTGTGCCATTAGACCCATCAAAAGGGGAGAGGTTTTTAGAACCGACTTGCTTAGACTTAGAGGAAATCAACCAGTTGTATAGAACAACTATGCACGATGAGGATTACGTAAACCCAAATGCAGATGGGATACTCATTTGACAGAGAATTACTTCATGTGAAACAGACTTAGACACCAGTTTAGAGAACTAGCAACAAAGGCTATACGAATTTTCCATAAGAAGATGTGCACAAATAAACCACGCAATAAGATGGGCAGTTACAGAAATTAGGGAACCACCTAGTTTCCATGGAATAAACGATTTGGAAACATTCTTGACACAGTACAAAGACGCAGTGTTAGAGAACCAAAGACTATTAGCACTTGATTTATCACTCAAGGCCACACTCGCAAGATGGTGGGGCACACACAAAGAGACAATCACATATTGGTACCAATGTAAGCGGTTATTACGCATATGGTTTGGCATAGAATAAAAAAACAACAAAATGCTAACTAGGCCACGCTCTTTGTTTCTCGTTATGTGCTCAAAAATCACTAAGTGTTACATAACCGAGTGTTTTCCTCCTTTTATAGACTCGGTTGTGTTGGTTTGTCACTTTTTGTGTGCATTTGCACTGACTGTAATTTTTCCTGCTCGTTGTCTTCTGATGTTTGTCGCAGTAATTATTGTGCACAAATTTTTCCATTCCTTCTTGTGGTATAGTCAACTTCTGCATTTTTTGTGTTTTTCTTTCATTTTCTATTTTTGTATTTATTTTTCCCTCTTTTTATCATTTTTATTTCTTTTTCTCATTTTTCTATCCTAATCTCTGCTATAGTACACTCTATATACATGTCTTTTCCCACTGCGTTGTAACTTTTAAGGGTTAAGAGGTCCATTGTCCCTGTACAGTTTCAGTCGACTATCGTTGAACATTCCTTTGAGGTTTGTGCCTCCCAAATCCTTTAGCTGCATAGATCCTCCATCTGTGATAGTCTTTACTTCATATGGCCCTAGCTAATGCATTCTAAACTGTTGGCCCTTGAGCAAGTTTTGAGGATCCTTGGTCATTTTTTACCATTTTGGGACTTCGACAGGCTATCGAAGGCAGAGCGCAAATCAAAGTGGAGATCACAGGATCTCGGCCCCTTTTTAGGGATTTTTGGATTTTGATCTTATGTAATGGGTATGGGGATGTTGTCCCATGGGTTTACCCATGCTTAGGCCTATTTTGTAATGTATAAATAAGTAGCTAGGTGATGTAAGAAGAAGCCAGTGTGCTAAGTGCTAAGTGGTAATTGCTAAGTGAAAGTAGTAACTGTAATTTCTTTATGCATACTATGGGAGGCTTAGAGAGCTAAGTGCAAGTGATTGTAAGAGAGTGTGGAAGGCTTTGTGTTGTAACTCAAGGAAGGAGGGTCTAGCGAGGTGCGTATATCTCCTATCCTTTGCGGAGTTGATTTTGAGGCTCTGTGCATGTAGCTGATTGACCAAAGATAATAAAGAGGAGAAGAGTTGGTGGGCGTAGCCCCAGAGTGGGGGTGAACCACATATATCCCGTGTTGTGAATGCTTTGTGCTTTTTGGTTGTTCTTTTGTCTATGTGATTCAATTCTTAGTGCGATGTTAGATGATAGATGAATCTGATTTGATAGCTTAGTGCTAAATAATGTGAATGAATTTTACATCTTATCTCTGTTGGTATTCTTAGTGCTTGAATCTATTGTATCTGTGTGAATGTTGTGTTGATATGTTGTTAGGGTTTAGCTGCGTTGTAAACTAAGACTGAATATTAATGAATCGTAATTACTAAGTGCTATGTTAAGGTGTAACAATCATAGATCTGTGTCCTAGCTAAGGTTGCAAACATCTGAGTCCTGGAACCACCCCTACCTCTACCTCGGGTGATACTTCATATGCTTCGCAAGCGTTGTTGAAAGGGCTGGTAGTTATGGTTTTGTTGGTGTGTTGTTGTATCGTTGAACCCCGGGTCTGCCCCTGTGCCAATAAATGGTTCTGTTGCCAAGACCTGAAACTGTGATTGTTGGGAAATAAGGAAGAAGAAGCTTTGTGCAAAGATCTAACCTGAAATTGTGAAAGCTCTGTGCGTAGATCTATTTCCCTAGTGCGTAGTACTCTACTTGGATTGTGAAGCTCTGTGCTAAGAAGAGAAGTTCGATCTGAATAAAAGAGGTAAGATCTTGAAGCTTTGTGCTCTGAGAAAGGTAAGAATAGTGAAATTTTTTAGATCTGGAAGATTTTGTGCTCTGCTGAAAGTAAGATAAGTGGAAATTTTTGTTTCAAGAATATGGATCTAGGTATGTTTGATAAATTTTGTCCTAGCCTGAAAACTAGGGCACATCTAGAAGAAAGAATATTTGATATGACTATATCTTATAATAATATTGAAAGATATGTTATTCCTATGCATAGAAAGAATGTTTGGACTAACAAATGGATGCAGGATCCTAGAAATAATTTTTTGCAGGTTAGCTACCATGATCCTAGTGTGCAGTACAAGAAAGGATGGGGATCATTTAAGAGAAATAGAGGATTAACTCTTTGTTACAATTGCAGAAGATCGGGACATCTTGCCAAGGAATGCCCTGGTAGAAGACCCAGTTGTCTTTGTTGTAAAGATATGGATCATGAAGTTCTGAATTTCCCTAGAATGATTTCTAAGGTTGAAAGAATGAATATGAGAAAATAAAACCCTGAAGAATGTAAAGAAACTAAGATCATGGCAGAACCCCAGAAAGAATAAGAAACTGTACTATTGCAAATGAAAGAAGCCATGAATGATCACAGAAACATCAACTTACTAGAGATCTTCAAAGAAAAAGAATGCATCGAAACAAGAATAGGAGACTTCGACATTGACTATGTCCTAGATGAGGAAACATAGGTGAATATCATGATAGAAAGAACTTGGGAAATTTTAGGAAATCCTTCTATGATTCCTTCATTGGGAGGAATAGGATTATTTAGAGGAAAGTTGATAACCCTATGTGGAAGACTTACCCAGATATCTATGAGTGCTCATGGAACATTGACAGAAGAAGATTTTGAGGTTGTTAAATTTATTGAGAAAAACTCCCCATTTGCTGTGTTACTAGGAAAACCTTGGATCAAAAAGGATCAAGACAGAAGAAAAGAAGAGGAAGTATTAGAGCAAAAGAAGCAAGAATTAAAAGATTTCATGACTAGGAGGATCGCACATTTGATTGAAGAACAGGAAAATAGGTCAAAGTTATTCAGGACCAAAAACTTGGATGTTGAAGTTGAAAGGACACACGAGGACTTCAGACACCTATATGTACAGGAAAGTAGAGCACCTACACCAGACATAGAAGAAGTATTTCCCTTGAACTCTAGTAAAGACCATCAACAGTGTGAAGTTACTATGCCCAGAGAAGATCAGAATCAGAATGGAAAGAGGAATATCGAGATGAAGATCACCAGGAAGAAGGCTAGAAATCTCAATAAGAAGAAAGCAAAGATAGAAAAGTTACAGAAAGTTCCAGAAGGAAGGATTTCAGAATTTGAACTTCATCGGGATACCAGTATAACACAGCATGGCACTTCACCATGGTGAAGAAATATGATCGTTGGAGGCATTATAACCATTATCCCGATGACCTGAACGATTAGTACAACAGTTATGACCCAAAATTTCGTCATCAGACCGTTGGGACCGCGCCGTAACAGACATAACTTCATTAATGAAGGCTTCTCACCCATTGGAAATATATGTTACCTAGTTGTCTACTTATTCCATCGAGCCTTGCACCGAGAACACTTTTTCCACATGTGATTATATGAGCTCACAAATTAGTTGATTTCGCGCAATGATCATCGAGCTATCGTGATCCATCCCATCACATTGAGTATTTTTTCTTCAACCCGAGATAGTTAGACACGAGTGTGTATGTCCGAATAACTTAGCACAGTTGAAGAGTCTGTGAAGGAGATACTCATCGACCTATGACTGAAAAGGTAATGTATGTGGGCGTACAAGATTCATCAATGAGAGGAGTGAAAGCTTCCTCATCGACTACTCACGGATCCGGACCATCGTGAATTGCGACTGAGAAAAGAACCAAGCATAGAGATGACTTGGCGAATGTGAAGTTATTACCGTCCATCCTACCTGAGTACATCCCACCCCTGGTCGGTGTAGTGAGTCGCGACAGTGTCCTGAGAGACTTTGACTACACCGCCATCACTGTGTATCTCTCGAAGGGGATACACGGAGTCAGACCACAGTTAGAGAGGATTCCAACCTTGAAGATTAGCGACTATAACCTAGGAGACCATAAGATATATGGCATGCTTGCACCTCACAAATATCTAACCAAGAAAAAGGGAAAGAATCAATACGAGGGAAGGAATCAATAGCCCTCCTAAGCTACAATTCTTATGAAGTTCCACGCAAATAGGAATTTTATTTATATTACTGTGCGCGCCAATGAAAGAAAAGAAAAACTTCAGTACTACTACAAGCTCACTACAGAGGACCTAGAAGAAATCATTAAAGACTGGCCTGCAGAACTCCTTATCCCTATTGACCCCACAGAGATTTCTAACCCAAACCTCATTGGAAACCCGGTGGTTACTCGCAAAGATTATGATGCCCCAAGCAGTAGCTGGAAGAAAAATAAGTAAGATGTACAGGAAGTAAATATCTCATCAGAAGAGACTGCATCTGAGTCGCCTAGCAAAGGAGATGATGATGAAGTGAACAAAGAGGAAAAAGAAGAAGAAGAAGATAAGAAAGGCGAAGTCACACCGCCACAGAACCTCCCTGATGACACCGATCCATATAAGAAAAGGAAGGTTTCTCCTACGAAACCTTCATTACAGAAGAAGTCCAAATCCAATAAGCCAAATATGTAGAGTGTATTCACGGTCAATTACTTCGACTTCATTATTTCAGCTGTATGATATACCTCAGAAGATATTTTTCATAGAAAAGAAGAAAAACAAGAAGCCATGTACGATAGAATTGAAGAAGAACTAAGAGGTGTACAACAATCCCTTTATTTGAGCCGCACAATATCCAGTGCGCCCCCACCCTTAGAAGAACCAAAGTTGGGAGATGAGCCTGCTCAACTCTGCAGACTAGCTGATGTGACTAAATCCCACCTTCATTGAGCACAAGATGAGAAATACCAGGCCACAGTGGCCCTGAAACAATTACATGAGGAAGTTATAGAGAAATGCAGGATTGCGCAATAGGAGAAGGATTCCCTTGAAGCGAAGTTCGAAGAAGAGAGAGTGCAGATCCAGCAGGAAAAAGAAAATTTGCTCATAGAGCAGGTCGGAGTAAAAGAAGTAATCAACAGAGCACTTCACTCTGTGACGAGCTTGAAGCAGAAGGAGGAAGAACCACTAGAACACCAAGTAGCGCAGCTCATGGAAATCATCCAGCAACTTCAGCAGAGAATCACAGATCTTGAGCTAAGAATAGTGCCTAGTACTCCGCAAGATGTGAGAGATCAAAGAGAAGTGACTGCTCGAGGCACAGTTGAAAGAATCAAGGGCCTCGCCATGGAATGTAAACAATTGTGTGATCGCAGTGCCAAACTTATGATAAACTCACTGAGGATCCTGCATTGAAGGCACTGGAGTCACAGCTCCAGGAAGCGAAGCAGCAAGTAAAAACAGTACAGGCACAGTTGAATCCCTTGTCAGCCATTGAGAGGATGAAGCGATCCCAAGAACATCGCACTGCCCAGTAGTAGGTCCACACCATTCAGAGAAAAGTCATGGAAGTAACTCAGAGGCTCCAACTAAGACAGGACAAGGATTACCAACTATTCACATAGATCGAAGGTTGAGGAGAAGAACTGGAGCAAGTCATCACTGCAATTGAACAACACTTAGAAGGACATGTCAACGAATCAGTAATCCAAGAGTTCGTTGAGTAGGAGGTTGTAGCGCAGCAACAAGTCGAAGCCACTTGAGGATTTTGAGGCAGAGCTACCCAGATCAGAGTGACTCGAGACGAGTCATAGGTGAGTGTTGGGGGCCTGTTGGCCCTTAACCAAGTTTTGAGAATCCTTGTTCATTTTTTACCATTTTGGGATTTCGATAGGCTGTCGAATGTGGAGTGAAAATCGAAGTGGAGATCGCAGGATATCGACCCCTTTTTAGGGATTTTTTGGTTTTGAGCTTATGTAATGGGTATGGGGATGTCAGCCCATGGGTTTACCCATGATTAGGCCTATTTTGTAATGTATAAATAAGTAGCTAGGCGATGTAAGAAGAGGCTAGTGTGCTAAGTGCTAAGTGATAATTGCTAAGTGCAAGTAGTAACTATAATTTCTTTGTGCATACTATGGGAGGCTTGTAGAGCTAAGTGCAAGTGATTGTAAGAGACTGTGGAAGGATTTGTGTTGTAACTAAATGAAGGAGTTTCTAGCAAGGTGTGCAGATCTCTTGTCCTCTACGGAGTTGATTTTGAGGCTCTGTGCATGTATTGTATTGACCAAAGATAATAAAGAGGAGAAGATTTGGTGGACGTAGCCTTAGGGTGGGGGTTAACCACGTTTATCTCATGTTGTGAATGTTTTGTTCTTTTTGGTTGTTCTTTTGTCTATGTGATTCAATGCTTAGTGAGATGTTAGATGATAGATGAATYTGATTTGATAKCTTAGTGATAAATAATGTGAATGAATGCTAGATCGGATCTCTGTTGGTATGCTTAATGCTTGAATCTATTGGATCCGTGTGAATGTTGCATTGATCTGTTGTTAGSGTTTAACTACGCTATAAACTAAGACTGAATATTGACGAATCATAATTGCTAAGTTCTMTGTTAAGGTGTTACAATCAAGGATATGTGTCCCAACTAAGGTTGAAGACATATGAGTCCTGAAACCACCCCTGCCTCTACCTCGGGTGAGACTTCATCTACTTCGCAAGTGTTGCTGAAAGGGCTGGTAGTTAGGGTTTTTTTGGTGCGTTGTTGTAGCGTTGAACCCCGGGTCTGCCCCTGTTCCAACATAAACTTACCAGGATTTTGAAAAAATTTATTGTCATAGAGTAGGACTAGGTATCCATCCTTAAAATTCTTCTTCTTAATATGTATATCATGCCAGTATTTGTCTCTTGCTTTATGTATTTCCTGATGAAATCCTGCCAGAATTATGTCCTCTTTCATTTCCATTAGTTGGGTTAACCTCTCCTTTACTGTGCCTCTTTCTGTCATGTTGGTAATTTTCTCTACGCACAGACTGGGTACCAAAAAGTCTAATGGAATCATTGCTTCATGCCCATACACCAATCTAAATGGTTTTTTTCATGTCAGCTTCTTACATTTCATCCTATATTCCCATAGTATTGATGGTATTTTCAAGTCCCAATCATCTCTGTTGAAATTACATATCTTTGTCAGAGCATTCTCCAAGATCTTATTGAAAGCTTCGATTGTTCCATTTTCCTGAGGATGGTATGGTGTACTCTTCTGGTGATAGAATTTAAAATATTCAGTCATAGCCCTGATGGTATTGTTGAAAAAGTGAGTACTTTGGTCACTCGTCAAATTACTTGGACATCCAAATTTGGTGATCACTTTCTCAAACAAGAAGTGTGTTGTTGTCTCTACGCTGGAGTCTTTTACTAGTGTTGCTTCTGCCCATATTTTTAAGTATTATGTCACAGCAATGATGTACCTAGGTCATGATCTTTTTGTTGGTGGATTAATTGGTCCTACAAAATACATTTCCCATTTTTCAAATACTTTCAAAGTTACTTGTGGTTTAAGAGGCCTCTCATCCCTTCTTTTTGGTTTTCAAACCCTCTAACATACATCACTTTTCTAGAAATATTCTTTCGCATCTCTATGGACTGTTGGACACCAAAATCCTGCACAAAATACCTTCTGTGCATTAGATTTTCCTACATTGTGTCCTCCATCTATTCCTTCATGATATTATGCCAAAATTCTAGGCCTTTCATGTTCTAGTACACATCTTCTGAAAATACTATTTGTGCCCATTTTATATAAGTGTCCTACAATAAGTTTATAGTCTACAACTCTAACTACCATATTCATCTTCTACGCAGTGCTAAACTCTTGTGGTGCAATCCTTGTACTTAATTATTCATTAATATTAGCAAATTATTCATTAGTTACCTTCATGGAAGTTTTCATCAGAAAACAATTGCGCATCATGGAAGTTTTCTTCCAAGTTGGTAGGTTCTTCTCCATTAGTTACCCTTGACAAGTGATCAGGTCCTGCATTCAGCTTCCCTAGTTTGACTATCACTTCAAAATAAAATTCTTGGAATAAAAAAAAACATGTATAGATCCTCTCCTACAAGACTGTCTTGTTGAATAGATATTTGAGGGCAGAATGATGTGTGAACATCTTAAAATGTTTACCCAGTAAATAGTGCTTGAATTTATGAAGTGCATATACCATAGCTAGGCGTTCTCTTTTTGTGGTGTTGTAATTCTTCTCTGATTCTGATAATTTTCTACTTGCAAAGGCTATAGGATGGTCTAAGACCCATGCTCGTCATTGTGCCATAATTTCTCCAAGTGTTATGGTTGATGCATATAAATGCACATGAAATGTCTTTTCCCAATCTGGAAATACTAGGATAGATGTTGTGACCATATTTTCTTTTAAGGTGTCTAACCGTTGTTGACAGTCTTTCATTCCACTGAAATTGGATATCCTTCTTTAACATTTTTTCCATTGGCGTAGTAATCTATGCATACCCCTTTATAAATTTCCTATAATAGCATGTATGTCCTAGTGTTTCTCTCAACTAGCGTATTGACTTTGGTGGTGGTAAATTGACAATGACTTCAATATTAGTAGGATCCACTAACAAACCTTGTTTACAGACTATATGTCCCAACAATATTCCAAAAGGTGTCCCAAAAATGAATTTCTTGATGTTCAATGAGATCTGACATTGCATGCATCTTTCCAGCATTATCCTTAACACTTCTACATGATTAATTAACAAACTATATACAGTCCAGTCATCCAGGTATACTTCTAGAAACTAATGTATGAATTCCTTAAAAGTAGTTATGACTACCCTTGAAAAAATAGTTGGTGCATTCTTCAACCCAAATGGCATGATTGTGTATTGGTAGTTTCCCCATTTTGTAGAAAAAGTAGTCTTATGCATGTCTTCTGGAGCTATCTTAATCTGATGGTATCCTGAGAATCCATCTGTAAATGAATATACTTCATGGTGTCCCACATTCTCTAAGACCTCATCAGTGAAAGGGGTAGGAAAAGGGTCGTGTAAGAAAGAATAATTAAGTTTCCTTAGATCTACACAAATACATATCCCCCCTTGTTTATTTTCTTAAAATACCATAAGACTTATCCATTCAGATTCCTCTAATGGTTCTATGGTACCAACTTCCAACATTCTGTCAACTTCTACTTTTACTTTCTTCTTATATACTAGATTCATTCTGTAAGGTCTATGTCTGACAGGTATTGCCTCAGGTTTGAGAGGTATATTCATCTCTCCTAGCCCTCCTTATATTCCTTTCATATATGTAAAGGTCATTGGGAACAAGTCACTGTATTCGCGCAGTAACTCTATTATTCTTTCTACTGTTTTTTCATCCCAATAGTCTCCAATACTTTCCATTTTGGGATTACCAGTTGTCCCAATGTTGACTTTCTTCACCTTTATTGGTGCAACAAATACTTTTGACTCCATAGATGGACCTTCCACCTCTCTTTCTTCTTCAATTTATGTAATATGAATGTTGTGTGGGTCATGCTCATCTAGTGCTTCCTCTTCAACATGATAGCATGAAAGTAGTTATTTGACTATCTGTTTGTTTTGTTGTTGATACTATGTCATGATTTCAACCTCTAATTCATTAATAGATATCAAACCTCTTATCTTCTTCAACGTTGAATCAATGTTGGGGTTCTCATGTTCAAATGATAAGGTTACTACAAAGTTTTGTTGTAGTGTTGTCCATAATGTTGTAGCTCTACGCATCTCCTGGTCTACGTACTAGTTCTCTGGGATTCCTTTCAAGGTATGGATGAAGTGATGAGGCCATTCTTCTGGTGGTGTCATCCTCCATTGTGTTATGCACTTGTCAAAATGTTTTGTTGGTGTTCCTTGTCCATCATACTTCTTCATTTTATTTCTCCCTTGTTCTGCACCAAATCTAATGCACAGTAATCGTTTACATTGGTACAAGTCCTGAATTGTTTCTTTGTGCATACCCCAACATCTTTCAGGTGTGACATTGAGTGAAATATCTAGGGCTAAGAGCCTCTGATTTTCTAATACTTCCTCTTCATATTTTTCAAAAATTCCTCCAGGACATTTACCCCATGAAAACTGGGAGGTTTTGTTATCTATGTACCAACCCATCTTACTACGCAATCTATTATTGTGCACCTTATTGTGGAAACTTCGTGTAATCGTTGTTTTCAATTCTCCAAACCTATATCTGATTCGGAAGCATATGATGCGATGATTCTCCAGCTAAGTACCCCATATACAGTTGGGTTAACATAATCTTCTTCACGCACGGTGGTTCTGTACAACTGGTTTATTTCCTCCAAATCTAAATAAGTGGGTTCTACAAACCTTTTTCCTTCTAAAAGGGTCTAATGGTGCAATGACTCTATATTCCCCTGATTCAAACATTATTTTATTTGTCTTCAACTTGATTATGGTTTGGTTATAAAATGTTCAATCTAATCCAAGCAATGTTGGATAAGGTGTTGTGCCATATACAATCTTTATTACTTCAAAGTCAGCCATAGTGCGCACTCCATCCAAATCTAATGTCACACCTTTAAGCCTTACAATTGATAAAACTTTGTGTTGATTTTCTAATTTCAACTAGACAAGTGAATAGCCTAGTGTGGGTTCTCCCATACACTGCCATGTCTTCTTAGGTAAAATATTTACTTCAGAACCTAAGTCCAGAATAATATCACCCATATTGAAATCTCCAATGTTGTCATTCAGTATGAATTAACTTCTTGTCCTTCTCCTTGTATGGAGATGATTGAATAATTTCTTCTCTAATTTCCCTTCTACCTTTGTGTTACATATTTCTAGTAGATTTTGTAAGATCTTAACAAATGATGGATCCTTTAATAACTTAACACAGGATTATAGAAATTTATTTATGTTACTTACTTGCTCTAAAGGTTGAGATTCATTGGCGTGTTCCATTGAGGAGGGAATTTTGTACATTGGTACATCCTGAGTGTGTTGCACGGCTGATGTAGATGCAATATTGTGCTTGAGAAATTCTTGTCTTATGTCATTGAATGTTTCCTTTTTTTTCATGCATCAAACTGCTTCTATGGTTCAGTATTCTTCTTCCCCTATTGGTGTTGTGTTGGGTCTTTCATTACTACTTCAGGTCATGTATTATCTCCTCCTCGCATGACTATGTTGATGTTTCTTCCATAATCCCTAGATTTTGCAGAGATCCGCTGGACATTCTAGTTATTTTGGTTCCTTTTTTCTTCGATCTTCGCCAATAGTGTCGGATAGTCTTCTGTATCATGGTATGTTGCGCGACAGTACATACATGTCATTGGTGGAAGTGGGCACTCCCTTGCATAATTTCCTATCTATTTGAAGTTTTGGCACACTATTGGGACTCTCCCTCTTCCAAATCCTCCTTTGTATCATCCTCCACCTCTCTATCCAGCCCGATCTCCTCGCGGTGCATTGTACTGAGGTACTTGGTTATACTGCGAGGGGTTATATTGTGGCTATGCATTATTGTATTGTGGTTGTGTAGTGTTATACTTTTGTTGTGCATTGTTATATGGTGTTGGTACCTAGTTGAACTGAAGTGCATCTTGTCATGTCATAATTTATGTTTGCACCCTATAAGTATTTGAATTTCTTTCTCTCATCATCCCCATCGTCCTATAATATTTATCATCATGACCCACTAATTTGCAAAAATTGTAGTATGAACTTTTGGGTATTGTCTTATATTCAGCATCATTGGACAATGATATGGATCATTCCCATGTGTTTTGAAAATCTCACACCATGGTCCTCCTATTGGCAAAGGGTTTGGTGCTCATGTTTCCATGTACTGCACAAAAGTTGGAAATTCATTCTTATGGTGTCCTTTTGTCCTTCATGTGGTACACCAAACAACTTCTCTTTTCTCTTTTCCCTTGTTCTGGTTCAATTGAAATGTTAAGTTCTCCAGATCCTACTTCAACTCCTCTATTGCGGGATCTATCTTTTGATATTGATTATCTTCCATTTGTAAGGTTGTTTGTAGAGCCTTTTCCTGAGTTTGGAACTTTTGTTTTCGTAATGGGTATTCCAAATGTTGTAACAATGAGTTCACAAATAAGTGCCTATGTTTCATGTCATTCATGGCATATTTCAATTTACCTTTCAATCATTTAAAACTCTGATCAATCTCCCAAACAGACTCACCTAATTTTTTCTTGATTTCAATCATCTCATTCATGTACTAATCTTCTGATCTAGGCTTATGAAATTCATTTATCAATAGTTTTCTCACATCTGCAATAGTCCTTGTTACTCCTAGTGGACTATTTACATCTAGGCTCATGTACCAATATAGTGAGTGGTCTCTTAGAGTGATAGCTAACTGAGAAAATTTGTATCCTCATCTATGATCTGCTTTTCTTCCCATATTTTCTCGCAGATGAATGTGTGATTTTCAGGGTCCTCTGATGCCTCTCCCCAGAATTCTAGTAACTTGATCGTGGGATCATGTCCTGCCATTTTGAACTGTGTTGAACTACTACCTCTGCATGGTGTATATATTTGACTGTTACTTCCTGAATTGGCTCCTCCAGTTATTTCTCCTTGTTTGGATGTGGTTGTCTTTCTTCCACTAAAATTTGGTTGTCTAAATGTTGGTGTTATTTATGGTGTACTAGTCGTACATGGGGTTATAGGTTCCACACTGATGTTGATATGGATTGGATTTATTCCTTATGTTCCTGCCCTTGGACCTCTTGTTTTCCTTTCGTATGTTGTGTGCAGTATTTCCTCAATATTCTCCATATTCTAGAGATCCTCTACCTCTTCCTCGTCGCTTGCCAAGACCTCTCTATCAATTATGGCTCGCTTCTTATTATTCATCTTATATTGGTAGGGAACTCCATTGCGCATATTTCTAGTTGTTGTCATTATCTTCTTTATCTGTTATTCCTCCATCATGATTGGGTACATGGCCTCCTTCTTATTTCCCTTAATCATTTCTTCCTCCATTTCTCTACCTCTTGTCAGGGCTTCCCCCCTTCCCCCATGCACGCAGGGAAGTTTAGCTGTCTAATTCCATGGTCATCACACCATTTTTATATAATAAAATCTTGATTGAAGTATACAACTATTTGATATACCTACCTCTGGGTCCTTTTAGAAAATTCTTCTATGTTGTGTTGTAAGACTTTGCGGTATCTACTGCAAACTCGGTGATAAACCCTGCAACAACATTGTCTAACCAGAAATCTATTGCACGCGTAAATTTATTGCTAACTTATTGTAACTATGTGATCTCCATAGGATTCCACTCCATCTATCTGATTCAATGTTTTGGGTGGTTGTATTTTAACCTCAATAGCCACTCCTGCAAAAAATGCGGAAGTCACAGAAAAATACCTCATGCAGGTCGCTAAACACGTATTTTTCTAGGTATTTGTGTGGTGTTAACTTAGGGTTTATGTTGTCCTTCTGCGTAAAATCAAGTTCCTTTGTTTTCAACCATCTTTCAATCTCCACCTTCATTGTATTACATGTCCTAAACATTCCCTTACATACTATCATTATCCACGTGCTTCTTCCACGGATCCCGTCCACTCAATCCCATGCAGTTCCATCCAGCAACAGAACCATTTTTGGGGTTAAATATCTCATTCACTTCTTGGTCTGACCCAGGTTTAGATCTGATCAAGGTTCCAACAAAACCCTCTAAAACTATTGGCCCTCCTGGTAAATCAGAAGGCAACACAGCGCATCGAGTGCACTGCATTGTCTCACCAGAGATAGCTTTATGGGTGACTGCAATTTTCAGGTGCTTGCAGTCTAGGATTGAGTGGGGATCTGGGATAGTATTCTATCTTCTTCATTCCTTCATCTTGTTATTCATTCAAATATTCCTAGGATTCATTCATCTTTTAAGCCTATGCATGCATTATAATATATCTATATTAACCATTCATTCATAAACTATTCATTAACATAAAGTAAACATGCAATAAACATTACAGATAACACATGTTTTACCATGGTTCACCCCCTCTTGGGCTACGTCCACAAAGATTTGGTTTCTCTGCTCTTTTATTTAGTTTTCTGCAAAATATGGTGTTGCACACATTACATCTCCAATCATACAAGTATTGTGAGGTTAAGGAACCTCTATGAGGCAGCGTAGATCACACAAGGCTCCTCAACTTGTCAGCTAACCCTCAAAATCTAGCTACTTGACTCTTATATAGATCAACAACCTTTTTCTTCCCAATTCCCAGACCCTGAATTGACCTCCTGGGTTCTTATTTATATTATTTTACAAGCTTATAGTCGTTACAACCTTTGTCAAAAACCCTAACCCTAACATGGTTAGGCTTTCCTACCTGTGTGCCATGTTGCTTTCCCTCTTTGCATCATGCTTCTCTTGCATGATGCTTTTCCTCATGTGTGTTTATTTTCCTTCCAATTGTTCTTCTCCAAAATTAGGTCGTACCTTCCAAAAATAGGTCTTTCCTCAAAATAGACCCTTTCTCCAAAATTATGCCTACACCCAAAATAGCCTTCCTTCTCAAAATAGGCTTGCACCCAACAATATGGCTACCATGATATTGAACAATAGAGTAGTCTCAATGTTCCAAGGAGAAACAAAGCATGTACAAGGAAGGTGAATTTGTTTTTGTGGAACCATAGTTCATAGAAGAATGGAGAGTCCACTATCTTGATAAAAAAGTATTTTTCATTCTCTCTTCTCATAAATCTTGTGGAACAAACTCTTAGAAAACTAGAGGAAAAAATAACTAACAAAATATTAAGGGCCTTAAGGCACCACATTCAACATATCAAATAGATTGTATTTTTAGGGAGAAAGATAAGAGGAATTCAAAAGAGATTACAATAATTTGATATATTTTATTCAAAACTTTAATAAATTTTAACACAAATGGAGGAAAGGAGTATTAAGAAAATGAGAGTTTAGCACCCAACACAAAGCTTATCTAAAATACTGTGAAATTCAATATCTTAGTAATTTTAGCCATAGTGCAATGATACAGTAAATAAGACTTATTTAAATGACTCAATAGAAATAAAGACAAATATTAGGGATCATTGTGATGATTTTTAGGTTGTGAAAACACTATCATCATTACACAAGATATATGGGCATCATACACAAATCACCACATAAATCTTGATTGCAGTGGAAGTTGTACCAAATTTGCAAAGCTTAATATTTTATTAATAAACTTAACATCTCAGAGAAAGTGATAGAAAAGTCTTTGAATCACAATACCTTTGAGTAAATACATAATGTTATAGATGTAATGAGAAAATCTTAAAATATTTCCAAACTACAAATCATGATTCTCTTTTTTATTTGTTGGGTTGTTCTCTGAGATATTCACTCTTCAAGGATGGACACACTATCTCTCTCTAGAAAATTGATGATCCCTTGGTCCTCATTTTCCTTCATCTTTGTACTCTCTCTTCTTCACAACATCTTCCCATGAATTTCTGCAAGGAAATGAATATACTCGAATGCCAATTGTACTCATTTTCATCTCATATAGCTTGTTTGAGTTGATGATGAGGCACCATGTGAAGGAGGGGACTCTTTTTTTGATAAATTGGAAATATCATCTCCTATAGCTTGTTTGAGTTGATGACGAGGCACCATGTGAAGGAGGGGACTCTTTGTTTGATAAATTGGAAATATACTTCCATTATTTTCTTGTTGGATAGGTAAAATTCACCATTTTCCTTATTTCCATATCTAACTGGATATATTGATCATAGGATGGGGAAGGGAGTCTTTGGAGTACCATTTTGAGTTTTGATAACAACTCAAAATATTTTGATAGCTTATCAATTATAAACTGTCCTTTTAGTGCTCCTCCCATATCTTGAAATTTGTGTACATCATTTATTCGATGGAGAAATAATGCATTATAAACCTCTTTAGAAAACAAATTACAATTTTCTTCCCAAAATGATGGTATTCCCTTTTGAATTAAAGATCTAAATTTATTTCTAAATAATTGACCACCCTTAAAATATCATTGCTCAAAGTTGTCATTAATCCATAATGTCTTTAAATCATCCCAATATCTTGTATTTAAGAATTTAACAACATTATCATCAACTAGAGGCTTGTCACCCAATTCAGTCCAAATTTTATTTATGCTTTGTTGAACTTGGCAAGCCAAAGATTCTTCATCTTGTAGCACAATAAAATGATTCCCTGCCTAGGATATTGTTGCAATCATCTAGTCCCACAATATATGTTTAGCTCCAATTAAATAACTCTTACCAATCAATTTAATGCTAGCTTGGTCCAGATATTTATGTAGATTTGTCTTGGTCTTCTAAGCTTCACCGATGAGAAACTCTCTTTATTTAATTTGTTGATGTATGATATCAACTTGTTCTTCTTTTGTTAAATTAGTTCTCTTGAGTTATGCTACTTCTACCCACTTAAAATTTAACTGTGATAGAGCTTTAGCCAACTCTTCTAAAGCATATTCTGGTGCTACCTCTGATGTCACTTGAGATGACAGAGGATGTTTTATTGTTGTGACTTATTGTTTCTCTTTTTCAATCTCTCAATCGAGGCTTTATAACGGTTGACCATGTCATTCAATTTCATCACCTGCTCGACCAATTTTTCTTTCTCTTGTTGAAATGCCATAAGTTCCTTGGTTTGTACATGTTTTGTCATTGGAATAGTATGCTTTTATTTCAGCACCTATATCTCTACATCATTTTCCTTCATAAGATATTGAACCGGTTCAATATAATTTGGGTTTGCACCTAGAGAAATGATATTATTTTTAGGTCATTTATTTTAAGTTTCTTTTCCTTATTTGACCATTTTTCTTGTTTCAATTGCTTCTCAACTTTATTCACCAAAGTCTCCATCTTACCCATACTTGCAATAGATTTTAACGGATCATTGAAAACCATCTCTCATGTTTTCCTGTGTAGATCAATTTTGTCAGCAACATGAGTATTATCTAATTTGTATGTTATATGGGTAGATTTATAATCATCATGTGTCTGAATATTTTGTGAGTTTAGCTCGAGAACATTAATTTTTAATAACCGCTCCTTCAAATCTACAACAAAGATTAATTTGGGTTTTGTTTGGTCATGTTTCCATGTCTAAAGGTACATTTCCTTCCCGACTTCAAAATGTTGTCTCTTGATATCCATGAAATGTTTGAATAGATCCACTTTAGGCTATTGTTTTCCTCTCATAGATGATGTCCAATTTTGTTGAATTTCTTCTCTAGAAACCTAATTTGAAGGGAAATGAGATAAATAAAAAACCTATTTAACCATAGGCTCCTTAGAGGTTTTCTCCAGTGAGACAATTTCATATGAATTCACAGCCTGCATTGTTGCCTCTTCAATTCTTTAATTTTTTATTTATGGTTCATGTGATTGTAGTTCCTCCACATCTATTTCACTATTGGTTTCAGGTTCCACTCTTTTGTTGATATTCACCACCTTTTGAGGAGTATCAACAGTACATTTTTGAAACACATATCTACAATAACTTCTTGAAAAGTTACTACATTCTTAGAACCCACATAAACATGGACTTGAGGACATGAAACTATTGGTGTTTTTATTGTATCATCTTTAATATGTTGTTGAGGGACTCCCTTCATTAAGTCTAAAACCTGACCCCAACTATCCATGTTTGTTGATTTTTCCATCTCGAGGTTTGGCTAATGAAAGTAGGGACCCAAACCCAATTCAATTCTCCTCTTTGAAATGATTTGATGTGGATTATATAGCCAAGATTCTCCTTGATTCAGATCTAATGTAGTCATCATTCTCTTAACAATATCATGAGTTGCTCTTGATTTCACAATAAAAGGACTAACATCTTGTGGGAGCTTAAAAGTGATCTTTTGATTTTTAGAAGAAAAATTAATGTGATCTTAATTAAATATATGGTGTATATACTCCAAAGAAAAAATTATGAGATTTAAATAGACAAGTAAATTGAAAGGCGGAAACTTGGAACCATACACCCTTATAATTTTACAATCCTCATACAGGTACCACTCTCCCACGCATGTCTATGGGCTCAATTGTGGTAAATTCCTGCAACCAGGGTGAATTATGGGAGGAACATATCCATAAAAATGATGTGAATAGTGTACATGAATTTATCAACAAATCTAGTAAACCCTCATTTTTAGCATGCTTCCTCACTAAAGGTGTCCATTCAGTCATGGAAGAAGGGTTACCTAGTTCATCCTTTTTATTTATTTCAATATGATTGAAATTGAAAGACTGGAAATACAAAATGAGGTCTACCAAATATGATTGGTATATGAAAAAACTTGTTGAGTTGAAATACTCTAACTTCAAATGAATTCCATCTGCTAGGTATTGTGCATAATTGAATTTCACCAAATGAGTATCATGTGGGGGAGGGGGGGAGGGGGAGTTGTTTCCGTAAACCCTGGAATTGTTTCATTAATGTTATTATCATGATCATATCCAAGGATTAAGCATGTCATATAAATGGCCTCCCTGGAAGTGTCAGGAAGGATATTGGCTTTATATGGCAATGGGTATTTGGGCACAAAATCTCCCTTGCCCATATATCTTTGAAAAGGATCAATTTCTAGTTTTGGTCTTGTTACCCCCAACCTATGGGTAACTAAGGAGATTATGTATCAAGGCCCATAGGTTGCAGACATGGATTTACAAGAGCCAGATGGATAGAGCATAGCCTTGGAGGGGCCTTCTTTTTCATTTGATGCATTCTACACATCACGAGTAGCAACAACATCCGCCACACTAGCCTAGTCCCAGAAGGCAATGGGTCTTTCTCCATGAGATAATGAGTTCGGGTATCATGGTAAGTGTCACTCTAATAATGGAAGCATTTGAACATGTTGCAAAAGATATTTCTTGATTACAGAATGTTTGCTTGGAAATTATATTCTTTGCCTTATTTAACCCTAGTGGGTGTCATTTTTTCCTAGTAAGTTGGTCACCCTCAGAAATAGGGTGCTACTGTGGGGTTCCTTGAAGAGTCATCATCCATTCCTAATCATACTTATCACCTTCCATATTTTTTTCCCTTCATCTCCTTATCTTTGGGGCTTTCGGGTGTACTAACCAAAGAAGGGATTGTACCTCATTTTATGAGAAGAAGAGATTGAAGGCCCAAAGAGAAAGTAGTTGGCAAAAGATAAAATCCAAATCATGAACCTTCCATATTATCACCCAAGAGATCTTGAGAAACAATGAAGTTTTATCTCTTAAAATATTAAGACCTGCAAAAGCATAAGCTCACATATGTAGATGTCCCACTTGTTGATGGATCTACACAAGTGTGTTACAAGCTAGACTATACCCCCATGGCACTCTGTGTAGATATCCTTTCGAGTGAATCTGTGGTACTTCCCCCCTAAGATAATCCATTAACCCATAGGGATTACCTAGTGTTTGGACCTTAATTAATTAATGACAATAAATGGGCTTGGAAAAATGTTGCATCGTGGACGAAGGGAAACTCACCCTCTACAAAGGAACCCATAAATGAGATAATACAAACCCTTGTATGGAAAGAACCCCATGCCTAGAATTTTACCCTACCCCACTTCACACTCACACATGGATTAGATAGGTTTCTCTCGGGAAACACCTTGGACTTGGGGAATGATTGACCCAATAGGATGCCTTGACACCCCACCCACACCTAAATTTGAAAAATTGTATAACATATTTGAGCATTTCTTTAGTTTGAAAAGGGGGGTTTTGATGCACATGTTCGGGTGGTTTGATTATTATATGTGGCTTACTTGTTATGATACTTATGACTCATGGACCCTTGGAGTGTGTACCTATTTGTCTTTGCAGGACCTTGCCTGGTGGATAGTTATCGTGAGGAGATGATTAGTTCGGACCTTCATGAGGGCTTGAATCCCAAGGATGGATGCAAAGAACCCATTCTTGGGGTAAGATCGTGATGACCAATTTTCACAGTGAAAAAAGAGGATGTTTCCTTTGGAGGCACTTTTACATGACCCTAGCATGGATTTCCACCTCCTCCCACTTGGACGTTGGCCTTTGGAGGTCTAGAGGACACCTTCCTAGCCTATGACGTTACCCATGGTTGGGGTTTGATGGATACTTGATGGAGGAGGTCCTTGAAGATGATGTTGGCATGTGTGGACAGGGATCAGGGCCTTTGGAGGCCTAGTGCCATGCTTCTCCAGCTCGATGTGTCCTTGAGGAGGCCTAATGTCACCCTCTTTAGGGTCATTTTGTAAAGAATTGATTTTATTTTTTATTTTAATGAGCAAATTGACATGTAGGCTCAAAATTGTGAAAAGACACAATTATTGGGTAATTAAGCCAATATTTTCCATATAAATATGGCTGGAAAACTTTATTTTTCATCATAACTCTCCTCATTAGAGAGGAGGACTGAAATTTTTACCCTCTAAGGGTTACTGGATGAAATTACTAAGGTTTACTTGCTTGGAGACTTGTTTGGATTCATTTTGGATCATTTCTTGGTGGAATTTTGGCAAATCTAAGGGTTTTGTGCTTGATTATTCTTTGTGAAGTAAGTAAATCTAGAATTTTCATTTCATGTTAAATTCTTATGGTATGTTTACTTATTCATATTTAAGATTATGAAATTGCTTGCTTGAAACCCTAGGGGTAAGAAACATAAGGTGCTTCTTTCTTACTCCTTGTTTTACTAAATTTTTCATAAGAGGGTCTTGTCTAGACAAACTCCTAGAGCTCTAAAGTGCTAGCACTTTAGAAGCTTTGTCTATTTATTATTGCATTAAATATATTTCAAGATTCTAAGGATAGGAGAAATCTCTAGGGCCTAGAAGTGCCTACACCATAGTTGAATATTCTCTTTTAAGCTTGGTGCTTGAGAACTTAAGGTGCTACTTCTCATGCTTCCATTCTTTTATCTCTTAGAAAAGTATAATCATTTTTATTTGTTCATGTTAATGTGGTGATATAATTGACTCCATAAGCCCTAAAAGGCACTAGTTCTCACTTATCTCTTATTGAAGGATTGATCAAACACTCAAACACTATTCTCCTAAGCTTTTACTAACTATCTCTAACCCTAGTTTAACCTAGATTACTAATATACATGTTGTTTTTGCAAAACATTGCTACATCCATATGAATTGCTGCAATTTTATGCATACACTAATATAACTCATAAGTAAATTACTCAGAACTTGCTCCTGACAATTGTTAAAGAATATACTTTATATATGCTCAATTTTCATTGTCTTTTCTAGCAATTCTCAACACTAATTCTTGTGATTGTTACAATTTACTTTTGGTTGTTATAAACCGTGATCTAATTGTAATTTTTCTTCATCCATAATATAATTGCATTGTATATCATCTTTGGACACTTCAATATCATTTTTGTACATGAAATCGCCATATATATGCTCTATTGTTCTTGCTCCGGGAAGGTACACAAATTTACACTTCTTTGCCTCAAATTTCTCAGACATAAACTTTGTTGACTTTGGTGACCAGTGAGAGGGGGTATTTCTTAACAAAACCTTAGTCTACCCAACCCTTTACACCACCAAGGAGGCCTCCCTTGGGGTGGAATTTATTCTAATCCTAAAAGTGAGGATTTCCTATTGAGGTGACAGTGATAGGATATCTTGATTGTTATGCCAATCTCCTTTACTTGTCTTGGGCTTTGGACAAGTATAGATTGTGTGATAAAAGTTCCAAAGACTTATATTTTCCTATCAATTATTTGTTGATTGAGGGGAAAATGACCTTTTTCAATAGTATGGGTTACTCCAATGTGAATTCCCCATTAGACCTATTGGTCCTAAGGTCTGCACCTGACTACTAAAAGGCAAATCTAGGCCACCTATCAGTTTAGAATGGTTGTTTCTTTTAATTTTTTGTTGGTTGGTTAGAGGGTTGTTCTACCAAGACAAAATCATGGTTGGGTTTGGAAAAATAATATGGATGGGGGTATTTTTGGTTGGTGGCACATAAATGACAAAAAATTGAAATTATAAAAAAACAGAGGGAAACAACAGACCAATCAGTGAATGATCTTCCACAAGAATTTTAGTACTTGAAATATCATTTCATGACACTAAACATGTATCAAAACACAATTCTCCCACAGGATGTAAACAAAAAATCTTCATCAAAGCATAGTTGTTATTACAGGTTGCATATTAATAAAGACAAGTTAAACAATAGTTGAAGGAAAAGAAATGTACTTTTCAAAAATCAAACTACATTCAAGACAAGAAACACATATGAATTTGGAGACAAACACTATCATCAAAGTATGTTCACCATGCAGAGACTTTAATCCATGTATCGAACAGGTTGAGCCAGTTGATGTATTGATATCTTTCTTCTCGAAAACTCTCAACCCTTAAAACATACAAACACTGCATATTTAACAGAGTTGCAGAGGTTCTCATCCATCTACGACTAAGACCTAACTCTAGATAATTGATTGTAGAACAAATTATTAATTCAACTAAGACATTGCATGGAATACAACAATGTGCGCTTCACACTTAATTTAAACAAGAGAGTGGTTCTTATCACACACAGAAGACCACTTATTAATTTAATATAAAATAATTCTAGAATTGATTAACTAAAAGATGCTACTGTCTCTGAGACTGAACTGATGCATGCTCTGGATGAAATGTGACTGGCATGTACACAAGGACTAACAAAACAAAGTTTTGTATCGATCCCTGGCATGCCTGCAATTTGTTTGATGCTTCTGGAGGGTAACTAGTTGTATGGACAGATCTTCTGCTCCTTTACTGAATTTCTGGAGCGTTCTGTAACTGAGACCGAGACATAACTCTTTGTCTGTAACAGGGCCTTCGATAGCTAAGTGGACTTTATTTCAACTCAACATCTGCTATATGTACTTTCGAAAATCTTTGTTGGAATGGTTGTTGGCCTAACAGTCATAGAGGGGGTCGTGGAGGCAAGCATGCAATAGGATATAAGGCGGGTGAATGTAGATTACATGGATGTGGGAGCTAAGGTGTCGAAAATGAGGGAACAGGTGGTGAGACGTGAGCGGTAGTGGGAGTGTGAGTGGGGAACAATTTTAATGTAGTGATAGAAGGGAATAGTGAGTGGAGGACAGATGGTGAACGGTGAGAGGGGTTGTATCGGGAGGCAGGTTGGAAGGATTCCGGAGGGGGGGGTAGGCGGTAAGTGGATTAGAGAGGAGGGGTCTCAAAATGATGAG
>SNQJ01S0031661.1:78969-130099 GCA_010110895.2 Picea sitchensis
GTTGACACTTCAGTTTGAATAGTTGAGTTGAGTTTAGATGTTGCATTGGTTTTGTCACCATGCAACATTGGGATCATCACCAACTCACTACTCTTTGTTCAGTCAGTTAACTGAAGACTAGTTGACTAATTAACTTAGTTAGGTGGAAGTTCACTCATGTAACTGCCTGAGAGACTAGACTAGGTGGCACTTTACTCTTGTAACTATTGGTGTGTGTCCAGATCAATCTAGACCATCACTATGGCTCATTAGTTACTCATGTATTCTATATCTATTGTAAATTATTCACTCTTTGAGTGTGGAATACAGTTAATGAGAATTATTCCATTTTTTCTATCTTGCTTCTTCTTTCTTTACTTCTCTCTGCAAATGTGTGTAGTATTTTCTAGCTAGATCTATTCTGTGAAGGTTCAACACATTTACAGAAAATGAATGATGTCTTTATACCAAGTGCATTCTGCCAAGTTGGGGTTGACCTGAGAGATTTTATCAGCAAAATCAACTTCCTGATTTTATGAGTTTATGTTCATGAAATTAACCCCCAACTCTTTGCAATTTGATCCAACCAGCAACCTGGATAACCTTCTCCTTTCACCAATTTATTGGGCTTCATTTCAAGGTCAAATTCCATAATTTTAGAAATCCATTTTCTTCTCTTCCCATCTATGTCAGGCTAGATCAATATCTCTTTCACTAAGGTTGAAGGGACATATGCAATAATCTTTTAATGCAAAACATATATTCTGAAATCCTTGAGGGCTTTGACCAAAGCATAATCGTGCTTTTCCATTATATCGTATTTCATTTCTGCATCCCTCAATGATCTTATGTAAAAGGAAATAGGTTGCTCTAACCCCTCTATATTTTTCTGCAGCAAAACAACAACGAATGTGTCAAATTAGGAAAAGGAAAATATCATAAATTCCGTAGAATAGTCAGGGATGATGAGCACAAGTGCTTCAGTCAAAGCCTTTTTTATCTTATCAAAATATTCTCGAGCCTCAGAAGTCCATTTCACCTTGTTTCCCTTTCTGAGCATGGTTGTAATGTACTTCACTAATTTAGAAAAGTTAGATATGAACCTTCTTAGAAAATTGATTTTACCCAAGAAAGACTGAACCTCTTTCTTAGATCTAGGAAAAGATAAGGTCTGGATGGCCTCTACTCTTCTTGGATCGATTATTACCCCTTTTTTTGACACAATGTGCCCCAATAATTTACCTTCCTTCATAGAAAACAGATATTTCTTAGGATTGAGAGAGAGAGAGAGACCAAACCTTCTTCATTTCAGGAAGACCTTATTCAAATGATGAAAATTCTCTTTGTCAGGTTTTGAGAAGACTGTAATGACATCTAGTTAGATGACTACGAATTTGTCTTTCTCCCCAATAAAGCCAATGTCCATGGCTCGTTGGAAGGTTTCTCCTGCATTCATCAATCCAAAGGGAATTTTAACATACATGAATGTGCCCCAAGGAGTAGTGAAGATTGTCTTCTCTCTATATTCAGGGAGGACAGATATCTGGTTGTATCCAGAGAAGCCATCAATCATAGACATCCTAGACGAACCATTTCACTCTCTGCAAAATGTGCTCCATCTTTGGCAAGGGGTAGTTATCTTTTTTGGATCTCCTGTTCAAATTCCTAAAATCACCACATAACTTGATTTCCCCATTTTTATTCCTCATAGGAACCAAGTTAGCCACCCATTTTGAATATCTCAAAGGAATGATGATTTGGGTGTCCAACAACTTTTTCACTTCTTTTTCCATAATACGCAACAACATGGGATTTATTTGTCTGTGTTTCTACCTAAAAGGCTTGTTCTCCTCTTTCAAATGGATCTTATGTTCAATGATGTTTGTGTCATATGTTCTTAAATATTCATATTTCTAGGAAAAGACATCAGAAAACTCTTTCAAAAGCTTGACATACTCATCCCTTTGTTTTGTTGACAAACTTCTAGACAATTTAACATACTTTGGGTCTTCCTTTGTTCCTAAATTACATTATGTCACATCCGCATTTTCAGTTGAACCTTTAATATTTACAGTCACATCATTTCTATCAAACAATCTCTCCAAGGGGAGAAGTCCTTTTGGAATATGGTTACTGGGTAACTGAACAATATGATGTCAACAATTTTATTCAGAAAAATATCAACATGAGGGATTTTTTCAGTATCATGATCTTGATCAATATGTAAGGAAGAAAAATCATCCACAGTCTCAAGAAATCTTTTTATATCAAGATCATCCTAAAAACATTCCAATGTTTGACATTGTCAGGTACAGAGGTTCTATACTTCACTTCCACATCATATTTGAGTTTAGGGGGCAAAGGAATTCTGCAATTACTTGCTGAAACAACCAAGGAATCCGCCATGTCGTTCTCCTCTCTTGGAACAAATGAGATATTAAAATATAATAAAAAACTATCAACAATATCCCAAACTTCATTTATGTAAGTCCTTAACCTAGGGTGCTTAGCTTGATACATATTTTTTACTTGATGAACAATTAACTCAACATCTCCAAACACTACTAGCTCTTCAATCTTCATATCTTTAGCAGCTCTAAAACCTAAAACAAGAGCCTCATATTCTGCCACATTGTTTGTTGTTTCAAATTCAAGCTTGTAAGACAGAGATATGGTCTCTTAAGTAGGGGAAATAAAGACTACCCTAGCACTAGCACTCTCCTTAGAAGAGGCTCCATCAAAAAATATCTTCCAAACTGAGGTATTGGGAGGAGGATCTTCACAAGAGGTAATAGGTTATTTTCTGATTTCAATAGGTGTTTGAGGAGCATCAGTGAGTTGTAACATGCTAGTTCCTAGATCAGTATCAACTGCAAAAATGGGGTGGTTGGTAGGATTTGCTTCATCTCTGATAATGTAATAAAGTTTATCTTCCCTATAAATCCTTCTATGTTTCCCCCCAAACACAGGAATGGTAGCATATGAAATATCCATCTGCAAAGTTCCCCCTATTCTTTTGATCCAAGATCTAGACAAGAGCATCCCAAACTTAGGGGGGACATCAGCGACCACAATATCCATGACTACACTTTGATTGGAAATTGGAACAAGGAGAAAATCAGGTCTTTAATAACCCCAAGACACTTCATTTTCCTAGAATCAAATAAGTATAGGTCATGGTAGGTTTTGTAACCTCCAATCCAAGCTCATCCATGACAGTCTTAGGCATGAGATTATGAGATGCCTCTGAATCCATCAAACAATTGTGCAACACTTTATCATGAATGTTCAATGATGTATAGAAAGGAGGGGAAGATTCATATCTATCCTCTACCAAAGGTCCTAGTATGACAGTTGGTTTTTCATATTATAGGTTGACTGAATCTATGGGATAAGATGAAGGTTCAGGCTGCAACATTTTGGAAAGGTACCTTTTGAAATCCTCATTCTTAACTAGCTCCAAAAAAGGTACAAGGATTTTAATCTTTTGAATCTCATTATCAAAGCTAAAAGATGAGGGAAGCTTCAAAATCTTCTTAACTTCTAGGGTAGGGCTCTTAACCACTCCCCGGGGGTTTTGTGCCTCTTTTTCTTTGCTTCTATATTCCACACACTTAGCAGGATTCTTCGTTCTAGTAGATTGATCAGAAATGTCAGGCTTCCCCTCTTTCTTCTTCGACCTTAGGTTGTATCTATTTGGATTGCCACTGGTCCTTTCCCCTTTGCTCAGGTCATTTAGTTGGGTATTCATGAGAGACTCTTCATATGTAGATTGGGTTAAATGAGGAGATGAAGAGATTTCACCAAGACAATGGATTTCAGGATCAACATCTTCTTCCTCTCCTTCTTCATTAGTTACCAGGTTATTTTGGATAGGGGTGTGGAGTTTTTTATCATCCCTATCCCTATTTCTTTGATCTCTTTGGATGATCTGAGGGGAATTATTGGGTCTTTTGAAATTACCCCTATTATCAGCATTCTAGGGGTTCCTATAGCTCTTCTTTCCTTCAAATTTCAATTTCTCCATTTCTACAGAAAGTGATTTTACTAGTTTTATCAATTCATCTACCTGAGGGTGGGAAGCAAAGGAATCAGAGGTTGAAGCTTCAACCCTACCTTTTCTTTTGTCTCTATTAGACTTACTCCTAAGTTTTTCAGCTACCAATATATTAGACTCTACTTCAAGGGTTGCATCTTGCATATGAGTTAAAGAGGTAGCTCTTATTTCTCTCAATAGGATGAAAAACTCAAGGTCAAAAGCCCTGGCATAAGTAATATTGGAAGAGGTTTTTGTAGGATTTATTTCAGTGGGAATCTTATTGTACATATTATTATGTGACCCAAATTCGGTAATATAATAAAGAAAAACTTTTTTATCTCCCTAATGCCTCAAGAATGAATCATCTAGAGCTTCAATCCCAACAATAGATCAAGGAGTTAAGCCCCTAAACCATTTCCTAGCCTCACCATCAAGGCTCTGTACAAAAACTCTCATCCACACATATTCATTTTCAATGTTAATATTATTTGCATAACTATAAAAATATGAAAGGTGTTTTCTACAGTTATATCTTCCTCCCCTGTGAACTTGGGCATGTACATAAGGTAGTCTCCATCTGGGAGAGAATTCATAGGATGAGTTAAAACAAGAGGGGCATATCTAGCAGCCACTATGGAATCCAACATGTTTCTAGGAAGATTAGCACCTACCATTGGGATGTGAATTATAGGAGAACCAGGGGGAGATGGAGTTTGTTCTTAGGGGAAAGGGGAAACGGTTGGGTGTTGGAGGAGGATGGTATAGGGTTCAAGGGAAAACAAGTTCCCCCCTCTTTAGTTACAACAACTTTGATAGGAGGAGGAGTAGGAAAACCCAAAGTGGGAAAATCTTCTAAGCTTCTGGGTCTAAACCACTTTACAATATCAGGGGAAACATGGGTTTAAAAACTTTCTCCTTCCAAATGAATACTAGAAGGGGGGAGTTCAACATGAAAGATTTCAAAATCTAAAATTCTGGAAACTCCAGCAGATGGTATAAAAGGAGAATTGGATACAACTACTGGAGTTTTAAAAGAAGGGTCATGTAAATTACCAGAATCACCTGGTATAGTAGCTGAAAGTCCTTCTTGAGAGGTTGTTCCTTTCTTGATAATATTCTATGGGTCTGCTTCAGGTGTTTCTAGAGGTAACTGTGGAGTTGACCTCATGTTTCTTCCTTTGGGAGCCACAACTGAAACATTGGAGTCACCAGGTGCAAGCTGCAATCTTCAAGGTACTAATTTATGATGCACCTTGAGAATCAAAATTTATTTTTCATTCAATCCCAGGGAAATGTATTCAATTCGTTCCTCGGAAATGGTGCCAAGAATTTTAGCACTGAGAGTCACCCTTAGATTGCAAGAGAATAATCCCAGTACCCATCAAAATATTTTTGGAGGTAGGTTTATGATTGGAGGTCAAATGGACAAAGCTTAGCATAAGAAATTTTAAACACAGAAAACTGGGCTAGAAATGCATAAGAAAATGAGGTTCTCATTAACTTCAGTCAGTAGTTTAAGGCTAAAGGTGAGAAGGAGGAAGACTTAGTGAGGAAAGTGGACAAGTCTTCCATGAGCATCCGACCTTCAAGCATCTTGGTGCAGAGAAACTTAGGCACAAGAGCACTCTTGAACTTAAGTTTAAGATGTTGAAATATATCACAACAACATTATAATCAAACCCACTACAATACAAATACAACATCTCATCTGAATCATCCATGCACGATCATTTCAGCATAAGAGGAAATAGGACAGTGAAAGAAAATACTGAAACAGATCATACCAGTGTTATAATCAAACCTCCATTACAATACAACTACAACATCTCGTCTGGATCATCCATGCATGAGTGTTTCAACACAAGAGGAAACAAGATGATGAAAGAAACCAAATTCTATTAATGATAAAGTCTCGGATCTCATACATAACTAGAGAACAACTCTGCTATCAAACTATTACAAAATAGGGAGCTCTTCTCAACCATAGACCTTAACAAAATCTTAAACTGATCTATTTATACTCAGACTAGTGGATGACCGTTGGGAGAGTCATTTTTCCATCTCGTCCAAGGCTTTTCATCTGTGCATCCTTCTGTCATTTGTGTGTGTATCCTTCTGTCAAATGCAAGCTCAGATGGGCTTGCAAGAAGAAACTGTCCATCATGGTACCTCGGGTTGACAGTTTTGTATCCTCGGCTAGAGCTTCCCTACCTTCTATTTATGGAGTGAAACGAGGTTTCAACTACCAGTCCTTATTCATTAACTGATTCCTTCTAGGTATTGGGATGAGTCTTTATGACTAGGAGGTGGCCACGTGTTGCTATCGGATTCAATGTTGAATGAACATGTGATTTCGGGGCCGTCGAAGGCGGTTTGGACCCACACCGCTTTTGGGCCCGAAACTCACCACCTTCCACCACGTAGCTCTCCCACAATACCATGGTTTAGATTTTGGCCTTCTCAAGGATTTTAACGCTCGAGCATGTTGTGACGCCGAAATGAACCGTGGTCATTGATCTATGATCTGGGCACACCTGATATTTTAGCGCCCCCACTAAATTTTATCCGCTCGCTAACTATGAAATCCTTCAAACCACACTTAGAGGTGGCGCTAAAATGAACTACACAGGGGATCTCCGCTGCTTAAAACTACACCCGCATGTTTTCCTATGCTCATGGATTTCACCTGCGACCCTGAACAACTTCATGTGATAACACAATGCTCTATAAAATTTTGAGTGCAACCACTCTCTAGCTTCTTGATTGATTAACTCACTCATTCTTTTGGGTTGTAACATGGTTAATGATAACATATGAAGAGGAACTAGTATCCTACAAAATATGACAATCTAATTTCCCATTGAGAGGCATTCTCCCACCTTCGGTATCACCCATTTAATGAGAAACTTAGAATCATGCTAAATAATTATTTCTCAACACATGAGCTAGGTAACCAGAGAATTCATGTAGAAATTAAAATATTTTAATTAATGAAATATACCTAGTCCCCCTCCATACCCAAATGACTTAATATCTCAATGATCCATGGTGGTCTAGGTGGTAGAGATATATATTGCAAACCCAGTCACCCAGTCATTCTCTATCCTTGCATCATTCAAACCATATTAGCTATATTCCATATGGCTATTTCTCCTACACAGAAGCATTACTATATTGGTACCATAGGGTTTCACATAAAATTGAGTCGTGAAAGTGTACGTAATAGGGGATATGCACTAACTATCAAGGTGGACGCTCGATGCCATGTATATACCATGAGTGAATGAGGAAATTATAGTAGAGGTTATAATTGACCGAAGGTGTTGAATTGTGGGGTGTTCAGGAAACAAATAGGAATCTTCGGAGTGCCTTGGAAAAATTTTTAGGGCATGGAATGCTAGGCATTACACCAAATGCTCAAAGAATTAGGGTTACGCTTTTTTAACATGAACTAGTAAGTGAAACATAGTATGGATTCTCTAGGAGCTACGGTTCACATGTTACACTTGGACAATGAAGAGTGAGTGAGTGGGGTCTCTTCTCTAGATAGAGTTAACACAAACGTTTGGAAAAAAAAAATAAGGCATGGCTTATCTAATTGCAAGGTTTTGAATGTAGGGAGTGTTGGGAAGCAAGGGAAAAATGGGTCGTGCACCCAACTACTGGTGTGAAGTAGTGTGCAATTTAGACAGTGAAAATAATTCATGGGAAGCATTGGACAGTAGAGTGAGGTTATGGGGGATATTACACAACTATACCAAGTCATGGGAAATAAATAAATGAAATGTGGGACATCCAAATCTCAAAAAATGTCTTGGAAGAGGAGAAAAATGGCCTAGCTATAATTAGATATGAACAACATCAAAGAAAATGACCCTCTGATGGTTTCACAGACCCAAAAAAATAAAATGGTTTGTGGGCACTTCAGTTGATCAACTAGACAATAAGAATTTTCCATAGGGAGATAGAGCAGCTCCCACGAGAGAGAAATATGGTTTTATCAAGTTCTCCAACAACTTTGGAATGATCACCATGGATCTTCCCTCATACAATGCATTCAACAATGGAGATTAACTAGATATTGAAATGAGTAAGAACCATTTAACCAATAATCTTTGAGAAAACCTCTCACACAATAAAGTAAGGGATTATGAAGCAAGTAACTCTACCTCCACTCATTAAGATACAAATATTCCATTTAAAATATAACCAACAAGATTTGATAACAAAATGGTGAATTTAACCACATCACACAGAGAAAAAAAAACTCAATGAAACATGAGTTTTACCCTAGAACCAAAATTGGGAAAACCAGTTTCAATGGTGCTCAGTATTCTTCTTTCTACAAATTTTGGCTACAATGCTCTCCTCCTCCCCAGCTAAAAAACCCCTTTTGAGAATGAGTGAGAGTGAATAAATAGGGAAAGATACAGGGTAAGGGAAGGAAAAAATCCAAGTCTCTTCACTTCCCATTCCTTATCCTTCTCTCCTATTTGTTTCCTTATATTTTAATAATTTTTCTTTAACTTTTCTCTTACATCCTTATTTGGCTTTGTTGGACAAACATGTTTGGAATACAGTTTTGGGGAAAATCCTAAGTATATAAGAATTTCATACAATAGGTGTGCGGAAGAGAAGAAGAAGAAGGACGAGGAAGTGTGCAGCTTAGATGCATCGAGAAGGAAAATGTGCGCAGTAAGTAGAATAAGAAAGAGAATAAAGTACGGAGAAGAATAAAGCATAATAAAGTTGGAGAAGTAAGCGGATGAAAAGGAAACACAACATCTCAACATTCTAAATATGGAAGGTCATGCAAAAGAAGCATGCAAATGGAAAAGAGGAAGAAAGCAGTCGAACAACCAGTTAACTAAATTAGCCATGCAATGTAATGGGTTTTGGGGATGAACCAAGTAGGGTTTTAAGCCCTAGTTTTGATATATAAATATGTAACGGGTTGAGAGAATAGGGGTTTGATATTGAGGGTTATGTCATGTTATGTTTTGTTAAGGTTTGTTTAGTTCCTGTTATGAGTCTGTAACATAGAGGAATTTGTGTCTAAATGTAAGGGATGAGGAAAATAGAGAGAGAATTTCACTGCAAAGCGGCTAGGCTAGGAGAAGAGAAAGATATCCAAAATACATCTATGTAAGCATAGTGCTCAAGCCTGAAGCATTGAATAAAATAATAATAAAGAAGCCATCCATTGAGGATGTAGCCCAAAGTTGGGTGAACCACATTAAATCATGTGTCATGTGTCTTTTATGTGATTGTTGATGAACTTCTATTTGGATGCATAGTAGATTAGTTTTATCTTATGTTGAATCTTTGTGCAATGTTCATGACGATGACAATAACGAATCTATGAAGTAATCTGGAATATATTGATAATATGAATCTGAATTGGTAAGTAATTTAATATTGAATAAGAACAAAGTTACATGCACAAACATAATAAGAAAGAATGAACATAATGATTTCCTCACATGCCCTTATTACTGCAGAATCCTCATTCTCACAGTCCCAATAGATACCTTAGGTGAGACATCATCTATGCAAGTGGGTGATGCCGAAAGGGTCATTTTCTAGTGGATTTTCTTGTCCATAGACAAATCAAATGTAGGCTCTTACAAACCGTACAGAGTGCCAACAAATGTTTATGTTGTTGAGACTTGAAATTTGTGATTAAGGGGATGTTTTGGAGGCTGACTAAGAAGGAGATCTCAGAATGGTTGGAAAGGAAGGAATGAGAGTTTGATCAGGAGAAGAATAGAAACCATCAGATGAGTGACAAGCAATGGATGAAAAGGTATGTGTACACATATCTGCATGAAGTTTTGTTTGTATAATTTCCAATTATTCTGACTGAGTGGCTAGAAAGATTAGTGGAGAAAACTAGAAGGTACAGGCTTGTAGCACTGAGGAATTGGACTCCTAAATTCATAAGACAATTGAATTATGTAACTAACCCAACTACTCGTGTAGTTGATTTTTGGTTGGATAACATACTAGGAGGATATATCACAGATTTTGTAGTAGATTGCATCCAATGATACAGTGTTACAGAAAGGGAATTTTTAAAGGTTTGTGCGAGAGGTTCCTGAAATCATTAGGTACATGGATAAATATGTTATTGTTTGAAAATCACATGATGATAATGCAATCTGACTGCTAAGGGGATTCACATAAATAGGGGAACTGGGGGATGACAAGAGGATCATGAGAGAAAATGAAGGAAGCGATGAAGGAGACAAGGATGGATTGAGGATGCAAGAAGAAGGTATACCAGAGGAAGATTACGAGTTTGGATATTTGCGTAGAGGAAGGAGGTACAACAGGTAAAATATTGGTGTTGATAAAGTTGATCCATGCAGTGAGCTATAGGGGAGAGAACCTTGCGCACTAGTCTAAATCATGGAGATACCATACATAAGAGGAGAAGAAGAGGAGCTTCAGTCCAGCCCAGTAGTAGAAGAACTAGCAAGTCCTACTCAGACAAGATCCTATGTCGAATCCAAAATCCCATGTGCGTCACTAGAATAAAAAATAATAGTTGAATATTTGTCAAAAGCAATTGTAGTTATCTAGGGAGGACATAGTAGTAGCAGTCAGAGCAATGGAAGTAGTGCGCAAAGTTAGAATTAGAGTCAACCAGCATCACCAAGTAGAGGGAATGCATAAAGAAACATGGAAAGGGTAGACAACACCCTTAGACTACCTGAGTTCCAAATTGTATGTGAGACAATTTGGGACACAAAGAATGTCCAAGACGAGGCTGTGAATATTGAACAATTGGAAACAACATTTAGAGGATATGCACTAGTTTGGTACATGAAGTTTCACATTACCACACCTATAGAGTAGGCCAGGACTTAGGCAAATATAAGTCAAGCTTTGTTGAAGGAGTTCAAGAATCCAAAGTCAGAGTCGCAGTACATCACAGAATTGAACAAAATTAAACAAGTACAAATAGAGTTTGTATGGGACTTAGATCAAAGGTTCAAGGATCTGATGGGTAGAATGACTTTCTAGATCCTCGATTAATAAAATCGAGAATGGTTCATTACAAGGCTTCTACCACACATTCGTAGACCATTGGTTCAAAAAACTATTGTTTCAAAGCCCGGGGAACTATAGATTGCAATGAAATTGGAATCAGCTCCTATAGGAGACAGTGGAGGGATGACACAAGTTCAGATGCAATTGGTTTCATTGACGATTCAACTAGAAGAAAGGATAAAGGGAAAGGAGAAATGCAAGCAGGTCTAATGTACAAAATGTAGGTTGAAAGGCCGTCACAAGGAAGAATGCCCAACATTTGTGCAGTATTTGGAAATGGGAGCATCAAATCCATTACCGGGAGGAGGATATTGCGAGATATGTAAGAAATGGGGCCATAACCCAACTGATTTTCCATTACTACAAAATTATCATATTACCCCAAGGAACTTGTTCTGCAACTTTTGTAAATTTTTGGGACATGAAGAGAAGGATTGTTGTGGATTTGACTTAATGAAGGAGCTCACATCAGATATGTACATGATTTAGGAGGGGAATATTTTAGCACAAGGGGGTGACCCGCAATATAATACTCAAAGAGGATTCAATCTAGGGAACATTGGAAGAGGCCGAGGTAGAGGAAATTTTGGTAGAGGAGGAAGAGGACCGATTATACGTTATAATTTTAATCGACTCGGACACTTGGAACACAACTGTCTGAATCCATGTAGAAGATTGTCCCCAAATAGTTATGAAGTGGTAGACTAGAGGAAACTAGAACCAAAATCCAAATCATAATGTGCATAAGATATCAGCTGAAAGACACAATGAAGGATAAGAATAACAGTTGTTACGTGTGGAGGAGCTAGAACAGAGGCTGATATTACGAATGAAGGAAAGCAGACTGAGAAATGGGTAAGAAAGTCAATAGGGCCTATGCCATACTTTGATCCTCTGGAAGAAAATGAGACATATGAAAGAGAAAGAAAAGGAGTACTTGGATTGGATTGGGGAGCATCAACATCAGTTGCTCATCAAGTAGAAGATCACATTGTACTAGAGAAACCAATTGGAAAGGTAAGTACATTAACAGAATTCCTCAAAAGTTGCATAGAGCTAATGAAGGATGAAACCACGCTTAGTACACTCTATGACATGATTTCTCATTGCACATGGGGAATGGAAACTCCCATCGCAAAAAGGGTGGTAAAATAGGTATTGCGCAAGAAGAGGACCAACAAAGAATTCAGATTCAATGCACAAATTGGATAGCATGATGTGGATAATGTTATCTTGGACTTGGGGTCCGACGTGAATGTTTTACCTAAGAAGACATGGGAGTTGATGGGAAAACCGAAGCTAGTATGGTCTCTTGTTCATATAAGGCTCATGAATCAACACAAAATCATATCGATTAGTTGTTTGATAGGAGTGCATGTTAACATAAATAGGGTGTGCAGTGTGGAATACTGTGTGGTAATTGATATCATAGATGATAGTCAAACACATCCAGTAGTGATGGGATTGGAATGGGATTTTGATAACTAGAAGATCATGAACTTGAAGAGGAGGGAGATGATATTTGAAGTTGTATATTTGAAATTTAATTCACCCTTGGACCCATCAGGAGGACAACGATAGATAGAGCCAACCAAAGGAAATGACATTGACAGCTTGTAAAAAATGATGACGCAAATGGATGATTATCTCAACCCTAAAACATATGATGCACTAAGTTGGCAAAGTATCAGTTCATGTGCATTAGATTCTGAAGAAGGTTTGCAGATTCTAAAGAAGGTCTAGCACATTGCAACAGAGAATGCATGAAGTCTCCACTAGACGATGTGCATGTATAACATGATCCTTGCATCAAATTGCAATAGATCTATGTGATCCACCTAGGTATGATGGATTAACTAATATAAGCATTTTTTTAAATACATTTGAGTTGTAGATACCTGAAAAGAAAAGGTTGTTATCATTAGATGTTGTCCTAAAAACGACTCTAGCCAGATGGTGAGCTACACACAGAGAGGGAATGAAATACTGGTGACAGTGCAATAGACTAATGCAAATAAGGTTTGGCACTGAGGGGGGGAATATTGCGCAGAAGTACATAGGAGAGAGTGATCCAACGGATCATGTTGAAAAGTGTAGGGATTTATAGATTTCAGTACTAGAAACCAAATGGATGCACATATTCATAGTCACACTGGACACAATTTTGAAGAACTAGTATTTGGAATTGGAAATGCACAGGGAGACAACAAGATGGGAAGAGATGGTCCAAAGGTTCAAAATCACATTTAAATTTGAACATAAATCTCCATCGATAGATGTATCACTACAGGCTATTCGAATGAAGATATTCTGAGAAGAAGGTACGATGGAGATGGTGCCAGTGTGCAGTGCACACAGAACATCTATGATTGTCCTTGAGCTATTAGAATGCTACAATGTGGCTAATGAAGAGCATGATGAAGAGGATCCCAGAAATGTACAAGTACCTAAGACAGAAGGAGAACAAGCAGTAGAAGGACCATATCTTGAATTCTTTGCATACACACAGCTTATAAAGATGCAGAAGGTAAAAATTGGGACAACAAAGAATATTAAGTTTGCACAGATAGGGGATTATTGGAGTGATGAGACAGTTGAGAATATTGCATACTTACCACGAGAATATCAAGACCTATTCCCAATGACATTTTCAAATATTAATGGAATAATATGGGATTTAGGTGAGATTAAGATCCCATTGAAACCGGGATCTAAGCCAATGCAACAGAGGCCTTACAGTTTAAATTTGAGGTACAAGGAGAAAGTGAAGGATGAAGTAGATAGGATGTTGGATGCAGGAATCATCGAAAATATATAAGAATATGAGTGGATTATTCCAATGGTGGTGTAGGAAAAGAAGACAAGAGGGATCAGGATCTTCGTATATCTAAGGAAGATGAATGGTGTGTGCTTGCATGATCGATTCCCAACACCATCCACAGATGAGGTACTGGAGAACGTAGGACTCCAAGAAACTTATTCCTTTACAGATGGATTCTCGAGTTACCATCAGAAAAAAATTGTGTAGGATGATCGACACAAGACCACTTTTGCGACTGAGTGGGGAATTTATTAGTATACAATATTTCCATTTTGAGTGAATAATTCCCCTGTGGTATTTTCCAGAGTAGTGGTTGCAGCGTTCAAGGAGTTCAACCATAATTTCCTTGAAGTATACTTGGATGATTGGACAGTGTTTATTCTACTAAAGGATCATATAGAATTCCTTAGGCTCATTTTGGATTAGTGCAGACAATGTCATACTACGTTGAACTTGAAGAAGTGTATTTTTTATGCATTGTTTGGAGTTTTGTTGGCACATATAGTGTGTAAATAGGGACTATTAGTAGATCCATCCAAACTTGTAGTAATTATGTAGTTACAACCTCCTACATTAGTCATACAATTGAGGGAAAATATGGGTCATGCAGGTTATTACAAGAAATTTATCAAAGGATATGCGTAGATCACAACAACAATGGAAAAGTTACTAAAGAAGGAAGTAAAGTTCCAATGGAACGAGAACTATAAGAAGGGGTTGGACACCTTACTATAGAAAATTGTGATTGTGCCGATTTTAATTTTTCCATACTAAAACAAGGAGTTCCATGTACATGTATATGCATCGTCCATAGAATTGGGCACAATACTATCCCAACCAAGGGAGGGAGACATAGATCACCCAATTGATTTTGCAAGCAAGAAGTTGTCTATAGAAGAGAATAACTATACAACCGCATAACGAGAAGGATTGGAAATGGTCTATTCACTATATAAATTCAGGCATTACCTATTGGGGTCCCACTGTAAGATGTATACAGACAATTTTGCATTAAAATATTTAGTCAAAAAGACAGTGTTGGGGTGGATAATATGCAAATGGCTATTATTATTTTAGGAATGTGATTTTGAGGTGGTAGAGAAACTAGGGAATATGAATGTAGGACCATATCATCTACCGCACATATTTTTAGGTGAAGATGCAGGAAATTTAGATGACAACTTCCCATATGCAAAACTATTTTCATTAAATATGGTGGATGATTACTTCTTAGACATCGTGCAATTTCTAATTACATGTATGGATCCATCAAATATGACAGTTGTGAAAAAGAAGCAACTGGTAGTGAAAGCAACAGATTAACAGTTGATTGCAAAGAATCTATACAAGTTGGGTGCATATGGAATATTAAGCCATTTTGTGTTGGAACATGAGATATTGATGATACTTGAAGAAGGGAATGATGGAATTGCATGAGAAAATTATACAGGGAGAGCAATTGAATAGAATATTTTGTGCACAAGGATTTGGTGGCCTACACTTCACAAAGATGTGAAGGAGTACTAGCAGTCATGTGATGTATGCCAACGAGTGGAAAATCGATCTAGGAGGGATGAAATGTCTTTGAATCCTCAATTTATGTTGCAATCATTTGAGAAATGGTCCATAAACTTTGTGGGGCTAATCAACCCACAAGCAAGAATATCATGTGAAAGGTACATAATCACTATGACAGAGTATTTGAAAAGATGGGCAAAAGCAACATAAGTTACATATTTCACTACAGAGACTGCTGCGAGGTTTCTGTTCAAGAATGTAGTCATGAGGTTTGGATGTCCTCACATATTACTCAGTGATCAAGGTACACACTTTTTGAACAAAACAATTTTCGCACTGACTGAGGAGTTCCAAATTCATCATTGAAAGAGTACCCTAGATCATCCTCAAGACAATGGAATAGTGGAAGTGTTTGATAAGATCTTGGAGAATGCCTTAACAAAAGTTTTCAATGTAGGGAGAGGCGATTGGGACTTAATAGTTCCTGCAGTATTATGGGATTGCATGACTACAAGTAAGAAGTTGAAAGGGAATATACCTTTCAATTTGGTCTATGGGAAAGAAGTAGTAATTCCTATGGAGTTTATTATACCCAGCCTATGCATTGTAGTGATCACTGAGCTACCAGACTCTAGTGCAGTATATGATAGACTATCATATTTGGTACAACTTGAAGAAGACATGTTTTTCACAAGTTTCCATCAGCACGTTCAGAAAGCAAAAGAGAAGGCTTGACATGAATGACACATTAAACAAAAAAAGTTTCAAGTGCAAGATTTGGTATTACTCTATGAAAGTAAGTGTATGCAGCTTCTAGGAAAGTTTAGAATGCACTGGTTATACCCTATGTGATTCAACAGGTAACAGAGACATATGTTGAGTGGTTGGAAACCTTGAATGGAGAAGTCTTAGGAGGAATGGTGAATGGAAGTCAACTGAAACTCTATAGAGATGGTTTCCACTATGCGCACTAATCTAGGTTGCACGAAAACACATGTATCATAGTAGTTTTACCACAGTAGCAAGAAACACAAAGAAAACCAACTAAAAAGTAGAAAAAGGAAGAAAATCAAGTAAACATTGGATATAGAAAAAATCAAAAATAGTGTCAGAGTACCAAGGAATAGAATAATTGTGTAGAAGGAATGGTTATCACACATCATAATATAACTCTGCCAATTTAGGAGACAATACACATACGAGACAGACTTTGAAGCACACCAATAAAACAAAAAGAACCATTGCACATTTTGGCAATGACAAGACCGTTAAAAGAATTAAAGCATGGAAATGACAGCTATGAAGTGAGAGAAACAAGTCATAAAAGCCTCGTATAATCTTAAATGGAAAAATCCATTGGAAATCACGACGGATTGGCAGTACGAGGGAAAATTCACACAATGGATTTGGTAATAAAGAATCATTTATTTAACAATTCATAAACCATGGTGGAGGATAGGACAAGGTAGTTAAGGCCGGATGAGACATGTCAATTTGGATCAAAGGCACAAAAATAGCAGGAAGTCATTAAGTCTAATTCAGTGTTGCATGAAAGTGGGCACAAACAAAGAAAACCAGAGCAAATTTGAGAACACCAGAGCTGAGCTACTAGAGTCGAGCTATAGCTACCTATGAAGAGATATATATATAGTCCAAGAATCCTTCACATAAGAGTAATGGCAGCTCCCAAATTTGGAGGACCATCTTTCACAGCGCCAAAACAAACAAGATGAGTAGAGAAAACACCAGAGGTAGATAAATTAGTCGGAACTTCGACTTTGGTGTTGTAGGAGAGTTTTAACAAAGACTACCTACCACCGAGGATGGATGACATTTCATTGATACATGTACCATCTAATGGGAAGTACCCACTACCGGTAGCACCAGTTCCGACTAGTGTAAGCAGTGAAGGAAAAATGTTGGGGAAGATTTCCAACCTAAAGTTTATGGACCATGATATCACTGATGCACAAAAATTACCTGAGTTGGCCAAGGAGAAATATTTGTGAGTAAGGAGAGAGTATATGTAGAACTTGATCTAGGAGAGAGAGTATATTGTTTGAGGAAGACTTGGTGCTGAGAGAGTATATGTAGAGCTCAATCCACATGAGCAAGATGGGTTGTCCAAGTTTTACTATATATGATAATATCATCAAAGAAAACTAAGACAAAATGACGGAGAAAAGGACAGAAGACATGATTCATGATGTTTTTTAAAGTGGAGGGAGAATTACACAAGCCAAAGGGCATGACCAAAAACTCATAGTGGCCTTCATGAGTTCAAAATGAATTCTTAGGAATGTCTGTCTCTTTCATATGTATCTGGTGGTAGCTAGAACGAAGATCAAGTTTAGTAAAGAACTGGGAACCACTCAATTCATCCAAGAGATCATCAACCACAAGAATGGGAAATTTGTCTTTGATGGTGAGTTAGTTCAGGGTGTGAAAGTCATGACACATGTGCCAAGATACTTATTTATTAAGTACCATGACCATAAAAGAATAATAGGGGCTCGTACTAGGACGGATAACACCTGCGGTGAGAAATTCTCGAACAATTTTCTCAATTTCATTTTTCTAGGCAAAGCGATGACGATAGGGATGAACATTGGATAGAAGGTTGTCGGGGACAAGGGGAATGGAATGATCATGAAAAACATGGGAAGGAGGGAGTCCCTGGGGAGTGGATAAAACATCTTGATGTTTGGAGAGTATGCATTAGAGGTCCGACGGCACAGAGGGTGTCTCGGTGGTGTGAATGGAATGGAGTTATGAAATAATGTCGGAATGACCTTTTTTTAGGAGATTTTCCACGTGATGGGAACTGATGATCTCAGGGGAACCTGTTGTGATGCCTTGGAAATTATACTAGTGGACCTCCTGGTTGAATTGTATGGTTAAATCCTTAAAATCCATGAGAATGGGACCCAAAGTCCTGATCCATTCAACACCCAACATAATGTCACAACTGTTATCACTGAAATTCCGTCCACAACATTGCACGCAAATGGTTGCAGAAATACAGCAATGCCAACAACAATTAGTTCTCCTGCAACACTAAAATACATTTCAAAAGGAAAAAAAATAGACAATGGGGCAAAAATTGACATGCACAAAGTCACCAAAGGAACTACGCGTACAGTGCTCGAGCCAACAAAGCCCTCAAAGCGCACAATGCACCAAATGTGCGACTGTGTATGAGAAAATAAGTGCACTCCTGTGAACAATGCATTTAAGGTTCTTGTCGATCCCCCAACCACTTATGGACCAGCTCCCAACTTGATTTTACCTCCATATCTGAGCGAAATCTAAATGGGGGGTTGGTCAAGGACCAAAGGGTGCCCTAAAAGGCCCCTTGTTCACACCAAGAACCAATTACATTTTTCCTATAAGAAATGTTATAAATAAGCACCATGGGTGCACTAAGAAACCGAGATATTCATAGTATTGTTATGGTGCCTCAATTCTCCCTTGATAATCCTCTTTTCTCCTTGGAGTATTCAAGCATCATTGCAATAGGCCATTCCACTCATCTCTTGAGGGAATAGGTATTGATTTTATTCACCATTTGCCATTTTTCTTCCATTGTAAGATATCTCCATTAGGGAACTCAATATCCCTCCCAAGGAGGAAGAGGGGACTCATAAGTCCTCATTTTTCTCTACAATTTTTTTCCTACTAATATATTTATCCAGTGGTGGAATTATCTTGGTCATTGGTTGATTGTTTATGGTTCTAAGTTTCTTATGCATTCTAACTATTATTTCTTAGTTGTTTTAGTGTGTTTCTTTGTTTATTACATGTGTTTGGCTTGTTTAACCCACTCACGAACTTCTATCTTGTCTAGCAGGCCCAACTAGGTATGCAAGTGTTGTTATTTTGCTCACCCAAGTGACAAAACCAACACAATAGATTGGCGACCATACTGGGGACTAGGTATCAAATTCCACCCTATTTGGGCTTAGAGATCACTTATTTTTAATCAATTTGTCTTGAAGGTACCAAAACCGGCCTGGCCTTACCTGTTAAAGGAAAAATTATGAGCTGGAGGAGGAGAATTTCACTCAAAAAATTATGCCCCAACATGTATCAGAAAGTGCATGTATTTTCATGCCCACAGACGCACACTCAGCGCACTATGTTCCCCACAGGATTCTTTTCTCTGCACACTATGTGCCCTCTGCACATTGTTCTCCCTTTGCACACCTATCAGAATTGTAACCCACGCACATATCCATATTTTCAAAATTGTAAGGGTTTTTGTGATTATTTGAGGGCCCCTAGCCTTTAGATTCTTGCTTTCATACAATTTGTAATGCATATGAACTCCACTTAGACTCCTTTCCCATATGAAAGGTTAGCTAAACATAGGCACTTAGGGGGTAAAAGAACCAAATATTCTCGTCTTTTGCTTTGGTTGCCACATGGATGGCTTGTTTGGTTTGTAAAATTTAAGTTGAGATTATTGCTATCACATATAAAAACACTTACAATGGGACTAGAAATTAACTTTGATCATTGAGTATTCTCTTCTCTCGCACCCTAGAGAAATCTTGAGAATCGGAAAGGTGGTTAAAGGGACATTTCATATCCCTTAACAAAAAATATTTAGAGAGGACAAAGCCCCCCTAGGGCCCCTCTTAGTTTCTTTTGAAATCATCTTAACGTTGTAAGGGCCCATACATGCCCACATGTTGCAAACTTATGATACTTTCTTGAAATTGCTTTCTTAGTTTACATCACTAGGGAATTTTAAAGATCAAAGTAATGGGCCCATACATGCCCACATGCTTGCAATCTAGGATAGTGTTTCAATCTTTCTTAGTGTAAACAACATTTAGGGAGTTTAAAGGATTGGTAAGGACCCATATGTCCACATGCTAGTTCTTTAGGGTTTTTAAAATTCCATAAGGTTGTACCAATGACACTTAGTAAGATAGGGAAAAAATATTTATAAGGACCACAGGAAGTCCACATGTTGCAATTTCACACCTAAATTATTAAAAATTGGCACACTTTTTCACTTGCTCACATAGAAAGTCACTCCTCACTCACATAATTTCCATTTTGAATTGTGGAGGTTTAAGTAGGTTTTATCCAAAGGAATTATGAAACACCCCACTACTTCTTTTGGAAATTATCCACACCCACTTAATTCAAACGATAGGAGGTGCCAAGAGAAATTTTTTAGTCTAGGTAGTATCTTGAGGGTAGGAATCCAAATAACCCCTTGTTATCTAGTTCTCACATTTTCAAACATTAGAAGTTGACAAATAGGGAACTTTCAAATCCTCCAAGTCAAGTGTTCCTACGCCATAAGGTAGGGAGATACCTATGATGGGTTGAAGGTCGAGGTCCAGTTGTTCTGTGCATCCCCCCTTGAGTCACCCAACTCTTGGAAGGGATCCATCCCATGACCCATTTCTGAGGCCGAAAATCTAAATATCTCACTTTGACCAAGGTACCTAGTGAACAAATTTAGGACATCTACCCAGGTGGCAATTGTGGGCTGCAATTGCACCTTGATAAAATTTTGGGTGGATATTGGGAAATATCACCACCTCTTTCAGGATATGCACCATCTACCCCTCATTATAATTGATTATTTCATCCTTCACTAGTTCCTCTTCCGGTGGCTTCAAACCCCACGATTGAGTTCTCTTGGAAGGTCCAATTCTATTTGCGAGGAAGGATGATACATCTTTCTAGGACATGAGCATTTGTTTTATTTGTTACCCCATGCAGAAAAAAACCACTTACCCACATGTTTTCTTATTTTATAGTTGATTTATGTATGATGCTCATTTGATTACATGCAATTGTGATTTGTATTATCTTGTGAAGGTCCAAATTATACAAATTTCTTGTTCATTTATTTCTCTCATCACCATTTACACACATTCACTTTGCTAGTCAGACATCATAGGGGACCCACATAATCCTCTTCATTCCAGACGCTTGCAAAATCTCCCTCCTATTATAGGAGGAGTCCCTAGTATTTCCAACTCACCAACTTAACCATATCATACCACTTTGAGTGCTACTATTTTGGGATCACCTTTACTTGGTTCCAATTTTATTGGATCCAATTCCTAAGGAAATCCATCCACTAGCTCTCCTTCACAAGGAGATGGGGGGGAACTTCTTCTCAAAGAAGAAGTACAACCCCAATAAATCCCTCTCAAGGGTCAGGTCCACTACCTTCTCACACAATGGCTAGAACTAATCCTCCACCAAATTCCCCTATGCCATACTTGGCGTATCTCAACATTCTTGATTTGACCAAACTCATGAATGATCCCATCCTACATGACCCCACATGGCCCAATATGCCTACCAAACTACCTTCAGATATTCCAAAATTTGAAGGAAAATCGGGGAAGATCCCACCAACCATGTTATGACCTTCCACTTATGGTGCTCTTCAAACATCATCATGGATGATTGCATATGTTTAAGGTTATTTCAAAGAAGACTCACTGGTCCATTAGCCAAATGGTGTGTGGACGAAAAATTAGGGTCCCATGTGACTTTTGAATCCTTGGCCAAAGCCTTTTTGGCCCTTTTTCAAATATCGATTCATCATGACACTGACTTAGAACTTCTCTCCAAGTGAAAACAAACATCAACTATGCATATTTCTGACCACATCCACGAATGGCGTCGGCGACGTAGTTTATGTAAAGTAGAAACCACCAAATAATAACGTCTTGATTGGTTTCTTAAATCACTTTTCTCTATACTTGCCAAATATGTAGCATCCACTTTTCCTTAGTTAGAAGAGGAATCCATGAGCAAGGCCCAATATTTTGACCTTATCTATGCTCAGTCAGGTTACTTATACACAGTGTCACATGATGCACCTTGACCCATACCATTTGGCTAGGACAAACCTAGGATGTCCCACGCTGCAAACGAGTTGATTGGTACCGTGACACATCACAATACTTATAGCCAACCACCACCTATGTATGGTGCACCTCAATATCCGCAACCATATGGAGGGTTATCGTATTATCCTCCACCCCCTTACTAGCATCCATATCATGTTGTTTCCCCCCCACCCATGAGTGGACCCTCGTCGGTACCCATGATGCATCTGGCCTCTCAACCAAGTTCGGGTTCACCTTCTACCTTAGAATATAACCTCGGCACTAGTGAAAGTTATTCACCTTCCTATGTTCCCTATGGATCGTTTCCACAAAACAATCCATACTTTCCATTTCCTGGTCCTCCACAACCGGTTGCTCCTCCACATGGACAACCACATGTCGACGTTAACTTTGTTCATCCCTCTCCCATTCAACAACTTCATACTTTTTAATAGTTGAATACAGAAAATCCATACCATCAGTCGAATAATGCCAAGAATAAAGGAAAAAACTGAAACAATAATAACCCGGGACCAGGAGGGAATAACCCTCCACAAAACCAACACACCAGGGGCACCTAAAATCAAGGCAACCAAAACCCCCAAGGGGACAATAACAACAAACTCCAAGGGAAGAACAACAACAATCTCAGGAGGAACTTCCCTTATTCTCTTTGTGGTGAGTATGGACATTATACTCACCATTTTCCCCAAATTGTCGACTTCAAATGGATAAAATAATCCATCAACGTGCCACGTCCTCCAGCGCCGCCTACCCCTCAAAAGTCCCCACAGCATTACTTGCAACAGACACCCCCAATCGTGTTGAAAAACCTTATTCTACACCAAGGTGTGATGAATACCCAACAAGAGGTACACCCTGCCCCACCACAAATGGGTCAGTGTCAAAACGCAGGGCCCATCCACCTTGGAAATATGGATGATCGCAACATCCTCCTCACCAGTGAAGAAGAGATTATTTTGCAAACGCGCAGTTGTCAATACGGAGCCCCCCTGAATCTACTCTAACCACCTCAGAAGCGTCTCCAGCTATAGATGGACAACCCTTGATGATTCCATGTCGTAATGCAGAACCAAACATTTGCATACCCTGCGTTCCATTACAACAGAATTTCAATAACCCTCATGCTAAGGTGGCCCATAATTACAGTATGGTCAATGAATTAGCGTAGTCTCCTACAACCATGTCTATATTGGAGGTCCTCCAAACCTATCCAAATCAGTGGAAATAATTGCTTTCCGCCTTGGGGGTAGTCGACCCAGCTGATACTAGACTCATCACATTCGATCTAGATAGTGGATAACCACGCCTCCCTTCTCTAGTAGCTTTCCAGATACCAGTAAATATTTGGAACATCGCAATTCATCGGTGTATCATTAATGAAGGTGCATCCACATGTATCATGTCCAAAACTGTATGGCAGAAACTTGGCTCCCCTGAGCTAGTACCATCCACCATCACCTTGATAGCCTATGATGGTCAACCATCCTCCCCTGAAGGGCTCATCCAAAATGTCCTCGTCGAACTTGGGGGAAAAATCATCCTCATTGACATTGAAGTTATTGACGCCCCACTTGATTACAACATATGGTTCGGATGTAGCTACATGTATGCTATGAAGGCGGTGGCCTCTTTTGTGTTTTGAACGATGATGTTCCCCCACAATGGGAAGATCATCACCATCGACCCAATTACTCATTATGATCCTAACCACTCTGCCAACATTGATAACATTCTTCCTCTTGTCCGCACTAGCTCAGATTATTATTCTCTCATTGACATGGGTCCTGGAATTTTCAAAGACCCATCTTTGTTGGGGGCATATCATGGAGCACCACCTCCTACACCCTTCATCACAAGTGTGTTTCATATATTCTAATGGAATTGACACCAGAGACACTATTCCTCCCACTGAGGCCTCTCCACACCTCGGCATTCCACCAGTTGAAGAACTATTACCTCAAGAATTTCTTAAGAACCCTATTACACCACGTGTTCCTGATATCCCCCCCCTCCATCGGAAAATCATGGTTTGGGAGACAATCCCTCAAGCCATTACTCAAATTCCCTTCTTCTACCCCCCACTTGGATTTCAAGCATTTTGGGTAGCCACGACACTTACCCTTCCCAACATGGTTCTTTCCATCCTTGTATGGTATCTTCACCCACACGCAATGGTTCCTCAACCATCTCTCCCTCCTTAGCTGGAGGGAATCCCAATGTATATTCCAGTATAGGCTCCGACCACACCACCCACACCCCCAACTATTGGAACCACTGACAATGTTGGGGGCATACAGAAGAAGAAAGAGCCCACCGCTCCACTTCCTCCCCGAGTTCAACCTCCTTGCACACCATGTGAAAGAGAGGGACACCCCACTAATAAATGTCCTACTCTTCCTGAGTTACGCAATCAGATCCAACTCCCTCGAGTGACCACATCACTCACTGCTTCACCAAGCACATCCAATGCTACTACTGCATCCACCACTACAGGAAGTAAAGGGTTGTGAACCAAATTCGCTTGTGCCATCTATTCAAAATATGGCCACTACACTCATCATTTCCCAACTCTACCTCATTTTCTCCGAACGCTAGTTGCAGTATGCCAAACCTTTGAGCAAGATCCCTCTCCACCACCACTTTCTGGTGCTCACATCATTGACATTCATTATGTCTCTTCCTCGGTCCCCGAATGGATGAGATACCCTTGCACTCTCTGTGACTCACTTGCTCATTTTGCATACCGATGTTCTTTAAGTGTTGCATATCGAGGTCGTCATTCAACCCTTGTTCAACCACATCTGACCCCCTCACCACTGGTACTGCACTCTCTAGATACTTTCAATATTCCCTCCCCTGAACCTGAGTCACTTCCCATCCCTCCATAGTTCACATATCAATTGTCTGAGGATATTCCCCCAAATCCTCCCAATTCCTTGGTAAATTTCCCACATGAAATCTTTCCCCCTACGACAATCTATCACCCATAGTGTCTGGACATTTGGTTTATGTCAATCGAGCCATCACACCCTATATGCGATATTTCCTCTACGTCTTCACCACTTGAGGACAATCACACTTTGAAAATCCCCCCTGTCAACCCCTGAATCCCCTATATTCTCACATTTTGCACTGCGATGAAGATATCCTTGAGGAAATCACTACCCCCAATTTCCCATGGAATGCACTCCATCATCGAGCATTTTTTCTCTCATAGGAGGCATTTCACCCTCCTATCCAAGCCTCCATATATGCAATCAAAACCAATTATTTTATTCCTTCATGGCATATAGAATGGTTCAACAACCCTATCCCTACCCCAGATGCTTTTTAAGAAGGAAACATCAAAAAAATCTCCCCCACCATCAAAATTGACATTCCCATCAAATCAGGAGTCGTAGAAGAAATCACCATTGGCTCTACATGCTCCCCTGAAGAACTCACAGCTTACAAAGCTCTCTTTCAGGAAAACCGAGATATTTTTTCCTGGTGATATATGGACATGCCCGACCTCAATCCTTCTATAGTCAAACATCGCATCGACACATGGCCAGATGTCGCCCCAGTTCGTCAAAAGCAGCGCCCCCTTCACCCATCCAAATATGTGGCTTTAAAGATGAAATTGACAAGTTACATGTTGTTGGGTTCATTTACCCCATTGCATATACCTCATGGGTTTCCAACCATGTCCCCGTTAACAAAAAATAGGGCACTATTCGCGTCTACACCAAATTTCACGATCTTAACCATGCTTGTTCCAAAGACAACTTTCCAACCCCTTTCATCAACCAAATTATTGATGACTATGTCAACCACGAGGATTTGTCCTTCATGGATGGGTTCTCCATCTACATTCAAATCCAAATCCATCCAACATATCAGTATAAAACCTCTTTTACTACCTTGTGGGGTACTTTTAATTATCATGTCATGCCTTTTGGACTCAAGAATGCAGGTGCTACGATTCAACGGGCCATGACTTATGTTTTCCATGATCTTTCTCACATCATCCTCACTTCTTTAGACGACCTCACTGCTCGATCTAAGAATCCAGCTCATCATTTTTCAATGATGTTGGTAGTACAATATCTACTTGAACCCCCTCAAGTGTGTATTTTGTGTCACCATCAGATGCCTTCTTGGGTTCATTGTCTCTCAACATGTCATCACGGTGGACCCCTCAAGGTCCAAGCTATCACATAAATTCCACCACCTAGGAATTTACGCCAAATGCAGAGCCTACAAGGCAAAGCTAACTTTTTACGTCACTTTGTCCCATATTACACCACTCACGCACATGGTTTCCTTTGCTTACTGCATCATGATATCCCATTTCGATGGGATGAACATGCTCAAACTGATTTTGATGATTTGAAAGAAAACCTATCCAATGCCCCTTTGATTAGTCTTCTAGACTATGATCGTGATTACATCCTCTACTTGTCATCCTCATCCATCTCAGTAGCAGGAGTTCTCATCCAAGTAGGGGATGATGGGAGTGAACATGTCATTTACTACATCAGTAAAAATATTCTAGGACCACCCTTGAGATACAATCATGATGAGAAACTCACCCTCGTAGTTGTCCCCGCAGTCCAAAAAATACGACACTATATCCTACTCCAAACTACCAAAGTCGTAGCAGATTCTAACCCCATGCAGTACTTTCTTAGTCAACGACAAATTAATGGAAAATTTTCGATGGATCATTGTCCTTCAAGAATATGACCTAGAGTTATCAACTCCAAAAATAAATAAAGCTCTTTTCCTCACCGAACTCATCATAACTTTTCCCTCATACGCTAAAGCTTCACCCGTCAATATGGATTTTCCCGACGAACACCTCTTCTTCATCCCCTCTTATGACCCCTGGTATGGAGACCTTCTTGTCTACCTTTAGACACAGAAGTTTGGGTCTCACCTCTCTCGAGACGATTGTCGGTGCATTCGCCATTAGGCCCCTCGATACCTCCTCATTGGAGACATCTTATACTGATGTGGGGTTGACACCCTTCTTCGTCAATGTCTGACCATCAACGAAGATGACAAAGTCTTGAACGATTTTCATAGCAGCACTTGTGATGGTCACCTCTCGGGTATGTCCATCGCCCAAAAATTCATTCAAGCGGGGTACTTCTGTCCCATGATTTTTCATGACTGCATCCACACTGTCAAGCAATGTGACAAATGCCAACTCTATGCAAACAAAGCACAAGAGCCACTGACTCTTCTACATCCGGTCATCACCATCGACCCCTTCTACAAATGGGGCATAGACTTCATGAATTTCAATCCTCCATCCAGTAATGGACACAATTAGATTATCGTGGAAGTGGATTAATTTACCAAATCGGCTGAAGCCATGCCCACTTTCAACAATACTGCTAACACATTAACGTGTTTTTTCTTCAACGACGTCATTACCCATTTCATAGTCCCACTATAGTTAGTGTATGATCATGGTAAACACTTTGAGAACGATATCTTTGCAGAACTCTCCTCAAAGTTAGGATTCTCCCATGAGTTTTCCTCCCCATACTATCCGCAGTCCAACGGACAGGTCGAGGTTGTCAACAAAGTCCTCAAAACCATGCTACAACGTATCATCAACAAAAATAAGACCAACTGACATCATATGTTGTTTTCCACATTATGGGCTTATCGCACAACATTCAAAACTGCCACCGGTTTCACATTGTTACACCTCGTCCATGGGATCGAATCCACCCTCCCTATCGAGTGTGAAATTCTCATGTTACGCACCACCATCAAGATATTACCTGCCACTACTCCAATGGAGAAGATCTTGCTGACCTTAGAGTCGATGGATGAATATCACCGATCTTCATTACAAAACAATGAGGTAGCTGAAAAATGGTCCAAATCTACCTTCGACCGCCATGTCAACCTTCGCTCATTCAGCGAAGGGGATCTCGTCTTAACCTATGATATCACCCATGATACCCTTGGCCATGGGAAGTTCGAGTCCTTATGGCATGGAACCTACATCTTCCAACACTACCTCACTAAGGGGGCATACATCCTAGCCTCTCTAGAAGGCTACCCTCTCAAAGAACCCGTCAACGGGCTGTACTTAAAGAAGTTTTATGCCCAAGCAGCGCCATTCTACCTTAGGATTTTAAGTTGTACACATTTGTAGAGTTTTTAGTCCTCTTTTTTACCACCACTCCTCATATATGATCTACCATCTGTGTTATTGACAGATGCATCCTCCATCAACCTACCACATCGGTTACACTAACGGTGCTAGTTGCTAGACCCATAATCTCGCTTCAGTCGCTTGGGCCCTCTATACCCCCTCACATGTGTTGCTCCACTCCAGTGGCATGTGTTTGGGCTCGGCCACCAAAAACCAAGTTGAATAAACTGCCTTCATTGGTCTCCTCGCGAAGGAAAGCCACCGCCACATTCGTTACCTTAGCATTCTCTTATATTCCCAACTCGTCATCCTGCAGCTTAAAAATGTATATCGTGTCCGCGATCCTTGCCTCTTTCACAAATACCTACAAGTTAGACTACTATCTCGCAACTTTGATTCAATCACATTTACACATATTCCAAGACAATTTAATCAAATAGAAGATAACATGGCTAACCTAGTGTTAGATTGGCATTTATCACATCACAACATCATCACATATACATAAGCATCATATGTTTTTCACAACATATAAATTAGACATCATAACTCGTCAAAAAACATCAAAAAACATCACACAACATATAAATTAGACATCATAACTCATCAAAAACATCAAAACATCAAGACATAAAATGACAAGATGTGTATCCGTGATATATATATATATATATATATATATATATATATATATATATATATATATATATATATCCTCAATAGTGTCATACATGTTTACAATATACAAAATGCATTGCTTGTAGGCTGCTGAGTCCCCTCACCCCCTATAGGTACAAAATGGGTACCCCCTAACCTATACAAAATGGGTATCCACTACACCTCCGGCATTAAAATGGGCTTGTACACATACAAATACAAAACCTGCAAAGACTCATGGTGCCCCATAGACCCCTGTGTCCTTGGTTTTGTCAGCTAGAGGCACCCCACCAACTTGGGGTCCTCCAAGTCCAAGGGGCAGTCGACCAGTCATCGTTTCCCCCGCTACAGCTACTCAGTGGATCAAGGTCTACCACTCCACTAACACAACCACACACTGCTCCAAGACCCTCTCATCCTAGATGTGGGCCCACATCCCCTCTGGCACACCCTATAGGACCTCCTCGAACCTTCGACAAAGGTCCTCCATTCCCCCTCTGGCCTCTATCTGTGGCTCATACATTGTTCCAACACCAACGTCATCTAGTCTTCGCCTCTAGCCTTCCCTCGGCTCATGTGCTGGTCCAACACCATCATCCTCTCACTTGCACCATTGTCCTACCCGTGACAGTCATGTTGGTCCTTGGTGATATGGCTCCCTGACCATCTCTGCCTCATGGCCTCGGGGCCCCACATCTGAAACACAACACCAAAGGTATAGTCAGCATCCATATATACATATATAATCATATGCTACGCTATCAAAATCACAAAACATAACTACACAAACGTACCTCTCTTATCCCAGTCCTCCCCAGGAAGAAACATCATGTCAAGGTCATGTCGGTAGTCCATACCACCATATGGGTACCGTAGTATAATCTATGGCATATCATGCCACACACATGCCACAATGGCTATGAATTAATGGCCACCCTATCCTCCCCCATGTCGCGCCAACACATGGGCCCACTGCATCAGATGCAGCTCTTGCTGCCCTGAAGGTGCCAACAAAATCCTAGGGCACAAAAGGGGCACCCTCTCCAAAAACTAGGCCACTAGGATCGACCCAAATGAAAATTCACCAGAGTCGGTGGTCTGACACTGGTGAATATATCCCATCATCATGGAATGCAACATCATCCCCCAGGAAAAATGGTCCCCATCAAGGACCCTCTCCACGATCCTCAGCTAACCTCCTGTGATCTGTTGAGTCACCAAGGATCCATATATCCTCACTACCATGGTAGAAATGCATTGTGTTAGAAGCTCATCGAGTGCCTCAATACGAATGACTGAACTCGACATCGAGATCAACTCTGAGCAATAGAGACACGCCAAGTCAACCACTCTCTCATTCCTCTGTAGCTAGGGGTCAATAGGAAGGGCCATCCCATGGAATGGGATCAGCCCCATCAAAAAATAGACATCCTCGACTGTCGAGAATGTAATCTAATGTCCCCTGATAATGAAACAATGTAGATCAGTGCTCCACATAGCTATAATATACTTCAGGAACAACTCATGTGATCGTATCAAGGGACATTCAAAGAACTTGAGAAACCCGCAAGCTACCAATTGTCTCTGAATTCCCGACTGCTCTCTCACCGCCTCTCAAAGACACTCCTACTCTCTCTCTCTCTAGTGGACTAGCACAGTGCTCTTCAGTCATAATATGATCACCTGCATCCACACAAAAACACTTGGTCAACCCTCATCAACCATAAAAAACATCAACAAACTTCAAACAATTCCACATTTCAAACACCCTTAGCCTTGCCTCAAGTGCACGGTTTTCACCCAAACAGGTGTGCACATGTGCGTGCATGTTCTTTGCACAGTTGTGCACTAATGTGAATTTGTATGAGAAAATAGGTGCACATCAATGCTCAACTGTCACCCCAACAGATGTGCACACATGCGCACCTGTCCATTACATAGTTGCACACTGATGTGTAGTTGTCTGAGACACAATTGCGCACAGTGTGCATCTGTCAGCTTAATAGGTGTGCATGAGATGCGCGCTTGTATTTCCCTCACCTGTGCCCACATGCATGTTTGTTTCAAGCATAGTCGCACACTATGCGCGGGAGAAGGAATTATACATGCGCATCTGCGCGTGAATATTTTTCCTTCTCCCATGCACTGGTGGGCCCCTACCTAAAAATACCCTTGTACGGCCATCCGTACACCCCCTACCTCAAATATATCAAATTCTCATTATGTAGGAGGATGGGACCACTATCATGACTCTCGCAACTCCCGTAATCTCCAAATCTCCTCCAAATGCTCTCGTCAAATCACTACATCGGTAGGTACAAATGAGGTGGCATTATGGTCCCACCAACCATATATAGTCCCTTTTGCCAAACTTCCACACTCAGTTACAGGATCCCAGAGCCTATGTTTCTTGATCCATTCTCAGCCATAAGATCATGGTCCCATCATATACACAGTCACATTCCCCAGGTCATCATCTGAACTTGGCTCTCGGGGAGCATTTTTCTCATGTCACGTTCAGGTACACATGCTCATGTTCAAAATTATCAGATAGTTGTTATATGTTCTTTATCATCAGATATTGTTCACGTTGGGTATTTTGTTTTTATGTGTGTAGGTACTTGGTCATCACAAACGACACATCCCCTTCAAGTATATGTTCGACACTTGCATGTAATTATTCCCTTTGAAAATCAATTGCATCTCCCGGTCACACCCTATGACATTCACCTTTAGGGTCCAGACATTCGGCTCTACAACACCATCACCTCTTCTACATTTTGGGACTGTCACCCGATAGCACTCTCCCCCACATGAGTTGTCCCATTCATAGTTCCCCTTGAAAAATTGACACTCATGCTAATTTCACCCCCTAGGGTTAGGAGTCTCGATAGTCTTATGCACTTCTGAGAATAATCCACATACTTCTTCTCATCATATTTCTACCTTTCCCAATGGGCTCCCAAGTTATCTAATCTCGATTCTATTGACTACACCTCCAAAATATCATTATCCCTCCATCTCATCCACCATAAGTTTTCCCATCTGTAGATTTCCCACCATTCATTTACCTCATACAAAAACCCACCCATGGGGCCCCCACCCTCCACCAGTTCTCTTCTCAACTTGCACCCTCACAGGCCGAGCCATCCTGCACTGGGCACCCATTTATGTATCTGTACACTCATCCCAAATTATTCTTTATTTATTTGGTAATTTTAAAAAGCCTTTGTTTCCATCATTTACTTAGATTTTTGTCATCACCCCTGATGACCTTATTTTTTCCTGGAAATGCAACCCATGTCGCCCTTGGTTGGGGAATCCACTCTCCTTTTTTCATTCTGACATCGTTCATGAACCCCAAGTATCCCAAAATCCATGTACCCCTGATCTCCGAGTTTTTCCACTTTGTCAAGCCTCTAGCACAGTTTAACCCCATATTTATTCGTCCCCTTGACACTAGATACAGTTTTATGGTTGATTCCAATCATCCTTCAACATTCCCCAACCAAGGGAAGTCTTGAGTCTCATCACATATTGACTTCGTCCATGTTACCTGCCAGTTCCTGATCTCATCTAAGTATATCTCACGAAGACCTTTGCTTCTTGGAGTCGCACCTCCCTTTCTGTCGACATCAACACAATTTCCAGAAGGGTGGTAGTATCTTGACTCTCATTACCTTTACAATGAGGATTCTCAAACAACACAGAGAGAATAATCATTTCTATTTGATTCCGTTGACCCCCATAAAATTCGACTTCAACAAAATCTCATGTTACGGTGGGTCTTACTATGTGACTATTGCAGTTTCTTTATACCAGCCGAAGACCTATGAATTTGTTAGGCCATCAATGCCTACGATTCATCGACCATTCTTATAGGCATCCTTGTCTCACTTCATAGTATGTTCACCATTCAGAATTGTCATATTTCGTTATCAACCGCCCCGGAGGGAACTATAGTTATCTACACCAACATACATCTTCAATTACCGTCTTACATTTTGGTTACATGAAAAAAATCATGGGGCATGCCCGCCTTGTTTGTATACATATTTTATTTTTTCCCTAGAGAAAGGTTTGGGTCCCACATTTTCCCCTCTCCCTCCGAAGGATTTCTCTTGCAGTTCCTCTCATCACTCTTCATTACAATGGCACTCTTAGTAGAATAAAAATTGGTGTATTTTGGCTATGCGTATGTTCCTAACCTCACACATCAGGTGGCATCTTTTATCATTGAAATTTCGTCCACAACATTGCATGCAAATGGTTACAGAAATACATCAATTCTAACAATAATTAGTTCATATGCAACACTAAAATACATTTCAAAAGGAAAAAACTATACAATTGGGAAAAAATTGACATGCGCAAAGTCACCAAAGGAAGTGTGGGCCAACAAAGTCCTCAGAGCGCACAATGCACCAAATGCATGACTGTGTACAATAAAATCCATGCAATCATGTGAAGGGTGCATTTATGGTTCTTGATGGCTCCCCAACCACTTATGCACCAGATCCCAACCTGATTTGACCTCCATATCTTAGAAAAATCCGAATGGGGGGCTAGTCAAGGACCAAAGGGTGCCCTAAAAGGTTCCTTGTTCACACCAAGAACGAATTACATTTTTCTTTGAATAAATGCTATAAATAAGAGCCATGGGTGCACTAAGAAACCAAGGTATTCATAGTATTGTTATGTTGTCTCAATTCTCCCTTGAGAATCCTCTTTTCTCCTTGGAGTATTCAAGCATCATTGCAATAGGACATTCCACTCACCTCTTGGGGGAATAGGCATTGATTTTCTTCACCATTTTCCATTTTTCTTCCATTGTAAGAAGAGATCTCCATTAGGCAACTCAAGAGCCCTCCCAAGGAGGAAGAGGGGACTCATAATTCCTCATTTTTCTCTACGGTGTTTTTCCTACTAATATAGTTATCCATTGGTGGCATTATCTTGGTCATTAGTTGATTGTTTATGGTTCTAGGTTTCTTATGCATTCTAACTTTTATTTCTTAGTTTTTTTAGTTTGTTTCTTTGTTTTTCTCACCCAAGTGACAAAACCAACATAACAACAACCACCCATGTCGATAGAAAACATATGAGATTTCATGTGGTATACACACATTTTGACAACGCCCCCCACATTTCATATACCCACCATTGGCAATCATGATTTGAAAATTATTGACTGCACAGATATAGAAATTGGTTTCTTGGGAAATGTGGCGATGAATAAAATTTTGGGTGCTTCCACTGTCAACAAGGATGATGACCTTTCGTTGCTTAATTTAACCAATTATCTTGAGGGGTTGGGGAGCAGAGAAGCCAGTGAGATAATTTACGAAAATGACCAGTTCAACTTCAGGAGGGTCAGAAGGTGGAGTCATGTCAAGGGTTTAGGTGACTCAACCACAGGGGGAGCCTCAACACATTCTTCAACAACATCCTCAGAGATGGCCATAAAAATATTTTGTTCCTTACACTTTTTCCCAGGAAAATATTTGTGATCACAATTATAACAAAGGCCCTTGAGTTGGCGTTCAACCATTTCTTCCCTGGTCAATTTCTAGATCTTTAGGGGAGTGGAAGGAGGAGCGAGAGTGACTGGTTTAGGGTGAAGAATAAAGGATGATTTTCTAGTTTAATAAGAGACAACGTGTTGTGCTTCCTTAGCTATTTTAGTAGCTTCCACCCAACTATAAGGCCGAGCCATGAGGACATGGGCACGAATCTCGTCCTTGAGTCCACTGATAAAACATTCTTGGAAAAAAGAATCATACATGCCCTCTGTGCGAAAATCCAATCACTCAAAAGAAGATATAAATTATTCCACTATGCCAGATTGTTTCAACTTTTTCAAATGGCCTAAATGGTGGGTACCAGTGTCAAAGCATTCATAAAGTTATACAAAAAATTGTGTCCAATTCACATACCCTGGAGGGAATTTTTTTCCCTATTACCAATGTTCCATATCTAGATGGAGAACAACATACCTTAGTTTGGCTAGCTCATCAGTAATGTCATACAAAGAGAAATAGTGTTCCATTTGAGTGACCTAGCCTGTGGGATCCAAGCCATCAAATGCATTCACCTCCACATGAGGGGGACGAAGGTCTCACTGAAATTTTTGGGGAGGAAAAGAGGTGGATTGGGAGGATTCAGGACCATCAGGGTTATAAGGTGTGGAAGACGAGAAAGGATCTAGGGTGGGCTTAATCAAGGTGGCCAAATTGTTCATTGGATCCTAGAATTGCTGATAGGTGCTAGTCAATTGAGTGATGGTTGTGGGAAGTGATTCGAGTGGAGTAAGTTGGGATTTGATGTTACCAATATTGGACATGATGGAAGAGATATCACTCTAGGTTTGGTCATGATCTTTTGCCAAGGTGGTGAGATGTTGTTCCCGATATTGTTTGTGAGTGTGGACCATGGGGATGGGACATGGGAAAAATGGGACCGCACAAAAATGAGTTACTAATGATTGGTACAAATACGATCAATGAAAATAGAGGAAGTTAATGGGATATATTCCCAATAGGGGTGCCGAGAAGGAGTCGGGTCTATGAAAAAAAAATTACTGAAAATGATAGGTATGACTACGATCAAGGCGAAGAGAGGAATCCAATGGGATAGGTCTCAAATAAGGGTTTCGATAAGATCCAAACTTCTTTTTTTACTCCTGTGGAGTTATACTCCGATATGAATAATATTGCAGTGATGAAGTGGCCAAATGTTTAACAGGAAAAAATGTGTGGGAATTTCACAACCAAAATGTAGAAGGTACAGTTGTCGACCATATCCAGACCTTTTTTTACTCCTGTGTAGTTATACTCTGATATGAATAATATTGCAATGACAAAATGGCCAAATGTTTAACAAGAAAAAATGTGTGGGAATTTCACAACCAAAATGCAGAAGGTACGGTTGCATGACAATAGTTATTGTCTATTATGTTTTGGTTTCCATCCCAAAGGTTAGGGTATTCAGTGTTTCTACAGACAAGGGTTTTCCATGTGTTATATCCCTTTGATATACGTGTGAGTTCCAATAGTAATACTCTGCCTAATATCTCTGAGCACCAACTAAGGAGGATAGATCATGCCCTTATCCATATTACCCGACTACCCAAGTACTATAGAGTATATTCTCGAGTGTTGTTCTCAGTGGCACTATCACAGTTAGGTGGCCAATTTGTTTATCTACAGAGGGCTTTAGGATATCTAGGTCAATCCATATACATGTGTTTTCTAATGCACTACCACTTGAAGGGGTTCCAACAGGGGTTACAAGGGTGGCCAACAGTTTGTTCTTAATTACCACTTGTAGTTCCCGCATGTATGCTTCCAAAACCACGGATTTATGCATTGAAGGATGAATCTTTGTAGCTTTAAGATGACAGAATACATCTCTAACCTAAAAAAAATTAACCTGCAATTTTATGCCAAGGAAAGTGCTCTGATACCACTTGTAAGGTACAAGATCAATTATAATAGAATTAAATGGAAATAGTGCAAAGAATAGCAATGAAACCACAAAATAGATGAAACCACAACACCAAATAACACATTTATTGATAGGAAAAAATGTTCACTTGCCTCTTCGAGGGGGAAACCTCCAACAGAGCAGTGCTCTATTACAATAATTCTCAAGAAAAAACTTATCATACCCTCTACTCCTCTTTATACTAAATCTATCTATCCAAAAGAACAATCTAGAGGAAGATCCTTCTATAAGCAGAAGCTTCTATTCAGTGTTCTTACATTTGACTTATTCTTCCTTATTCCTAGGCCTTATTAATATTGACCTTTATTACATGGAAATATATTATTCTACCTATGTGAGGGGTTAGGGAGGTTATATCCCTAACACAACAACACCAAAAAATGGCAGTCGTGTTATTCGTTCATAATTCATATACATTCTTTTGTCAATCCAGGTTTGTAAGCTTGTGAGGTTCAGAGGAAAATATATGCATAGATAAACCTTGAACTTCTCTAATTCATCAATCTATACATAATCATTGAAACATGTGAATAAAAGAAATACAATCCAATCCTAAGATATATTTTAAGGTCTGTTAGATCCATTGTGATCTCCTAAGGTAGAAATGCAGGTCGGTCATATGTAATTGAATTATGACTGAAAATACTCTGAGAGTCCCACCTCTTAACAGATATAATCAATATTCACAAGGAAATCCTAATCATAACAAACAATTCTTATTCATAAATATTTGAGACCAATACTTGTTCATCTTTGGACTATTCAATAGAACCCTAGGTTAGCTCACATAGCCAACAATACTCTGTAAGTATTTTTAATAGCTGATATTGGTTCAACAATGTAAGAACCTATTTAATTCAGGTCGTTGATTGAAATATGAACTCTGTCATAAAAATCACTCCAAACTCATGCTGCAAGATGCTGCAAAAATTAGAAACTACAAATGCTACAGAAAGCATAAACTCTAGATACTGTAGAGAGTATAAATTTTAAATATTACATAAATCACACTATATAAATCATGATGTATAAATCCAATATCTGTAAAATCATGCAAGATAATTGACAGAAGCAGATGAGAATTAAACACACATATATAAAATATCATGCATATTAATCTAATAACCACACATATAAAACGAGTAGTGTTTCTGAGATGAATGGGGCCCTTCCTTCTCTCAGAAACATGCCTACAATTATAATAAAAACTCAAATTCAGAATGAATAACAAAACAAGAGAAATTGACCTTCAATTAATATGAGAAAATAGTACATTCATGTATGGGCATGTGCTCCCTAGTCTCTATTGGACTTATATAATTTTTCCAATGAACCCCATAACAACACGCTTATGAATTGTTACAAAGATCTCAGTTCGAAATTACATAGGAGCAAACTAAGTTATATTAAAACAGAAAATCCATTGAAATAGCAAAGAGATGACATGTCGTATCAAGCAATTTCATGACCGAAGGCATGAAATCGCTTCTGAAAGATTACATGTTGCTGAATGACTTTGACCAAATCTATTCTCAGACCAATAGTTCATTTCAGTTTGGTCCAGACTAAATATAGAGAGTCAACTCATCGCATCTCTTTTCCAAATCATCATTCCCCTTTTATAGCACTAGATCCAGAAGTATTTGAATCAATAAGGTGCTACAAAACATATTTTTTGCAATAATGTTTGAATCTATAAATTCATTGACCAAGACAATTTAATAAATGATTTATTCAAAATAAATAAATAAATTATGACGATGGGTGTGAGTGATTACCTTTGTGTTCAAATTGTCCTTTTTTTATCAAAATCAAGAGATAATGGTTGTGGGGCTAAACATATGCACTATTAATTCCCACATTAAGTTATAAACTGGGGCTCGTAAGCTTCAAGGTGCAAGCACAGGAAATGCAGGATTGGAGCCTAGTCTAGCCTGATCGAAAGCCGACAAAACAATCTTCAAACCCACACTGCAAAATTTAAATGTAAATTGCAGGAGATAAACACTAAGGATTCATCATTGGGACACTAGAATAACTTAGTGATATAAAGGCTTAGATAATAGTATTTCATGCACTCATGGTGATGTTCATGTGATTAATCGTGAGTAGCTTACTTAAGTTTTATGTCCTTCAATGGATTCATTTAGTTGTTAACTAAGCTATGAGAAAACCAAATTAAAGCAAACTAACTAAAGGAAAAACAATCAAACAAATGGAAAATGGAATCTAAATTCAAACCATGAAAATGAAATGAAATGTGAATGCAACAACTGAACCTAAAACACACAAAGCAAACCAATCATCATACATAAAATTATTTAATTATCCATATGCATTAGACACTTTGTTTACACTATATCCATTCAAACTGTACATAGGTACCGGAACATGAAGATGAATAAGCATGCACAACAAAACATGTATAGGAACATAGTACATAATTTAAATATGGGTGCGAGAAACAAAAAACACACCTACCCTAAGGCTGACCAAATCACGCATAGAAAAGAAAACAACAAAAGTGATAAAATGTAAAAAACAATGCAAAGGCAACCAAAACAATCTAAAACCACTCATGCAATTAAAAATTCAACCTCATAAATTACCCTTCATGAGTACACCTGATACACAGGAACAATGATGGGATAAAAGACAACGAATGCTTGGAAGAGGAGCTTACTTACTTTTGTTCTTTAAAATATTGTATGTGTGAATTCTAGATCAATCAATCTTTTGAGAAGAAAATAGTATGTGTAGTAATGGAGTGAAAATGTAAGAATGAAATGCAAACATGAATGTCATATTGGTCATGAACAATAATATAATTTTCTAAATTAATTACTTCTTCAAATATTTGATATCCATCTTGGAAATCATTTAATCCACAGTTGATAGTTATGGAAGTTATATTTGTATTCAAGAACACAAGATCGCATATATATTCAAGCCGAAGATGATTAACAATTATAACTCTAACATGTTGGTCTTGGCTTCCTATAGAAGTAAATCAAGCACACACACAATATTAAAAATAGTCAAATAATAGAGTAATTAATACAAAGGTAAGGTAAATAACATTTAATTGTCAGACTGTTGTTCTTAAAGCAAGAAAGATAAGAAACACATAGAAAACTACTTGTTGCTAAACCAAATCAAGGAAATAAAACACATATACAATTCTAGAAAAAAAATTATAGAAAAAAAAAAATGATGCATACCAAATTGAGGGGCCCTACCCAATTGGATGCATGCTTCTTGAATAAGAAATCAACTGCAAATGATTATGGAAATGCTTCAAAACTTCATTGCATAAAAATTGTATTTGAACCAATGTTCCAATTACAAGAGATTTTTATTGAACATAATCACATTAAGGATCCCCTTCTCAATGGATCTTATATATATTTATACATAATAAACCAAAAGGAAGAGGATAGAACCAAATCCCAAGACTTCGAAACAAATTTGCCAATTTTTGGAGCAAATCCCTAAATCTGGGTTTTTCACTAATTTGGGCAGATTCGAGTTAGAGATCCACCCATATCTTCCAACACAGTTCGAATTTTGAAAACGTTCCCTCATATTACTCAATTTTCCACATTATAAAAAAAACCCATATCGTAGAATTTCTAGATATGATACCATCTGCACATAAATCGAGGTGCAAGTTGCAGTTTGAGATTTTTACTAATTTTTGAAAAATCATTCCCCCTGAGATGGAGTTCCACATGTGTGATCTAGGTGAATTATAACTCATGGTTTCTCATTTTGACGTCATTCTAGACAAAACCCATGTCCCCGATTTTCCTCTAGAAATATTCCAAATTTTCGACTGTAGTCCAGTACCGGATGGTTGTTGATGTTGGTACCAGATGACCTAGAAAATTCTGGTATCGGATCGTTTCTGGAACATTCTAGTACCATATGAGCTGAATTGTGAGTACTAGATGACATGGAGTGTGAGTACCATATGACTGTAGAACCTTATGGTATCGGATGACTTGGAGTGTGAGTACCAGATGACCTCTAGTGCAGGTATTGGATGACTTCCAGTGCGGGAATAGTGCGACAACATATTGTTTAGACATAGAAACACAGGATTAACTCATCATCAACAAAAATAATGTATAATCATCCTTTTAATGACTAAAAATATGAAAAATTATGTATTAACCACATAGGATGAATAACAATAGATAATGGAGGTTTATGGTGTGATTAGGGATATATTATTGACAAAATGCGGGGAGAAGGTGTAATGATGAGTGTATTTGTATGGAGGAAAATATGACAAAACTGGATCCAAACACACCCCCAAACCCAAGGATTTTCATGTCCTCGTGCAAACAAGGTGAAGAGCTTATGATACTCTGATTATAGATTTATGTGACATTGTTTCTTTTGTGTAGGTGTTGGTTCTTGTGAAGAGAGACACTTTGGAAACTATCAAGTATTGAATTTTAAACAGAGAAACTAAATTATCATAAAAATGGAGGACAAGAAGTGGATGGGGTATCAGAGTGATGGTGAATGGTGTGCATGTGGATAATGGTTTATAAAATGATGGTGATGGTGGTCGTATGAACTTGGATGCCTTTATACTTTGTATCTTACATCAATTTTAAGACTAATATTTACTTTGTGGTTCTTTGTTTGGATAGGCAACAATGAATTAATCCTCTTATTCAAAACAGTGAGATGACTTAAGAATTCTTTATGATGTACAAGGAGAAGACACTATAGATATTTCTTTGTATTTGTATACCACATATTTCCTTTTCATTTTTATGGTCTTATCAAAGTATTATGCATTTTAGTATGAATTGTGGATGGGGAATGAATGATAATGGTTTACAAAAGACAAAATGTATGGAGTGGTTAATCATCAAGTTCCCTTAAAATTTTCAATGAATCAAAGAGTCTTAAAATGTAACACTATGTTTCCCCCAGTCTGTAAATATAACTATATTGGTCGGGGAACTATGGAAAAATCAAGGGTGTGAATGTTTTTTTTTATGGACCTTTGAATAAAAGGTCGACGAATGTAAATTCTGTTATTTTAATAGAAAATGAATATGTATTGCATGATTGTTGTGAAGGGGATGTGCTAAGAGAGATACTATGATTTCTAATGAAAAGGTGGTGGAGGGAACCCATAATGGTTGCGCTAACCTCCACCGAACCAGTACCATACTGGATTTAAACTTGCTCAAGATCAGAACAACCCTCTAACCAGAAATGAATTCCCGTCTGGTTTGTAGGTGGGAAGGCCTCCTCAAGAGTTAATGAAGGGATGGGGGAAGAATTCCCACCTGTATTTCTTTCGGACCTGACCATGGACGCGGGAATTCAAGCCCCATGCAATCTTCCTGAGGAAGACAATAAAGGAAGTGGGGTATGGGCAGAGAGGGCCTGCGAAGAGGGCAAAGATGGGAGCAGAGCTCTCAGGTACAAGGAAGGACTGAAAGTGAACAAGCGAGTTATGATCATAGGGAATAGGGAGACAGAGACAGGCAAAGGAAAGTAACCTTCGTCCTTACCTATTCCTGTATGGGAAAAAGGAGAGTAACCTTCGTCCCTAACTTCCGTTGAGCTAGAAGTAAGAGATTGAATCTCAGAGCATCGTGGCCTAAGCTCAGGGGTGGCCAATGATAAATCCATTGGGAGTGACTAAGCCTATGGTTGGGTGGAAACGAGCATCCCTCTCATCAGTCGCATCATGCCTTATGGTTCTGATAAGTGTTTTTATGCCTTGAGCTTTAAATTGGAAATAATGGATGCATGCTTTTTTTTATACGCCTATAAATGGTTTCTGCATTGAATGATTAAATTAAGAGTATGCGTTCCTTCCTTGAGAACTTTTACATCTACTTGATTTTCCTAGGTTTTGTTTTAATTCCTCAAAATCACCTTCCCCAAGGAATTCCATCACCGTCCTAGAGTCGAGTGAGTACCTCCCTGATTGCGGAGGTTGAATCCCGCAATCACTGCGAGGACGGAGTCTATTAAGCTCAGGAGAGGTAGTGTATATATGCACAGACTCTCTGCAAGGAAAGAAGAAACTAAGAACCACCTAAGTTCTAGACTAGATGAAGGAGTGCAAGAGAAATGCAGAAGACCCTTCTAGGTGTTAAGTCCAGAAGAAAGAGTGCAATGCTCTTAATCCTTCATAACTGACGAAGCTCAGGAAGGATAGAAAGATTCAGGTATCAAAGAGGAATACCCCTTTTGTTTCAAATATGAACAGATGAGATCCATTCAAGAGGATCCAAGGTCTATCACAACCGCCAGATTTGAAGAAGGAAAGCAGGCATTAATGCCTCGACTACTTCAGCATTCGCAAGTTCTCACATCGGGGGAATCACACGTTGGTGCGATTAAACTTTAGAAACTAGAAGTTGCGATGTGATCTGGACCATTAGATCGAGGAAGGTCGTGTACCGTCGATCCAACACGAATGGATTAATGCAAGGAGTACGTGGGAATTTGAAATTCCCTAAGGACCCAGCTATAGAGGAGAAGATATGGACCATAGAAATCCACGTCCAGACAATGAGAAGTGAGCGCAGGAGGAAAACATATCTGAGTCATCAGATCTAAATCATGTGTACCAATAGTCGTTGTATTCAGAGGAAGGTGCATGACACAAGTTATGAAATCATCGGGACCATCCATTGGAAAGGACACGTGGCGAGAGCTCATCATTTCGATGACTCATAGAGAAAGAAGGTCAAAGAACAGAACTGATCGAACTCGCGATGTCCGAAATCACGATTTGATCGTGGTTTTCCATCAAGGAGGACACGTGGCGAGAGCTCAACATTTCGCTGACTCGCAGGGTGGAAAAGTCAAAGAGGTAAGTCGTGAGAACTCACGATACGCGAAATTTTGACGCGCTTTAGAGTTAGGCAACGGGTCATAGTGAATGGTCACATGGACGGAGGCCAAAGGGGAAGCTAAGGAATGTCATCCCTTTTCGGAGCTCAAGAGTTGGAGGAGTTGGGACGCCTTGCATCGAAAGTCCAGAATTCGCGAAATGTGACGTGTCGTTTGGGTTAAGATTGTGGTCATGGGAATGGTCACGTGAGTGGAGGGAGCTAACGATCGTTAAGCCCTTTTCAAAGCTTGGGATTTGGGGAGTCAGGGTTGGATCATACGTCAAAGTCCCGCCATGCAAAGTCTCAAAACACTTTTTGAGTAGGCACGCAGTCGCAACCCGTGGTGACGTGGAGGTGAAGGTCGCACTTGGTGCTTAGTCACATAGGTGGATTTTCATAGAAAGGACCCATGAATTTGTTTAAATATAGGTTCCATAAGGGAATCAAAGAGATTCTCTAGCTCAACAGATTTAAGAATGATCCTTGACCAAGAGTTCGGACTGATTCCCTGACCTTTCAAAATTAGGAACCATGAATGGAGTTTTTGTCCTTTAAGAAAAAGAAAAAAAATTATGCCCCATTGTGGGTGTGTTACAAAATGGTATCAGAGAATGGTTACAACACTTGACCTTCTTGGGCTCATGGATGAGTCACTTAAAAACTCTATTTGGATTACTTTTAAAAAGAATGACACTCTACCTTACCTCTTTCTTAAAAAGTATGATTTAAGAATGTTATTAAAGAAAGGAATGAAACTTTCTACTGTGTGTATGCATTTAAGAAATTGAACCCTGTATTTTTCATGAACTAATAGACTGTTAGTTAACAATAAGTTTTTTTTCAACACTCGAGCAATCGGTAAATCATGGAAAAACTCCAATACTAAAGGATGGTGACGTGTCATGAAGTGGGGGATGGCTCCCACAATAGAGGCGAAGAATCTAATGAAAGGAGGGTGGTGGAAACCCCTCCATATCTAGCTGAAACTATAAGGAGCCTTAGGGCCGAGTTATAGAGTTTCAAGGATGACAACGAGAGATTGATAAAGGAGCAAGAGAAACAAACATAAATTAATGCAATCCTTCTACAGAGCCTATCCGACATACAGAGGAAACTGTAGCACGAACCCACAACCCGTCATGTGGACCGACGACACAAGAAGAGGATTCGGAGTCCACCTGAGACCCAAAAACATGACTCCATAAGTGACCCCACTGGGAGAAGTACCACGAAGAAGGTCCAACCTAGAGGCAGGGGAACTCATCGAGAGAGTCCTCTACAAAGGAAGCTGAAAACTCTGAAGGATCTTCTAGTAGCAGGGCCAGCTCGCATTCTCATAGGAAAAGAAAGAGACAGAAGCGTTCCAAAACCCGTGGTCCTGAAGAGTTCAAGAAAGATAAACCACCCTCTTTCGATGGAGATATTAAGAAGGGAGAAGAGGCGAAAGCTTGGCTTCTTGGTTTAAAGAAGTATTTCAAAGTCCATGACTACTCTGAAAACTTGAAGGCTTGAATATCCATCTTCAACCTGAATGGAAAGGCTTCCATATGGTGGGAAAGCCTTGGGAATGTGAAAGGAGTCCATGAGAAGGACTTGTCATGAAAACAATTTGAGAAATACTTTAGGAAGCAGTATTTGTCAGAAAAATACATGGATGGGAAAACTAAGGAATTCTATGAACTCCGGCTGGGACAGCTCACCATAGAGGAATTTGTCAATAAATTCCTTGAACTACTGAGGTATGTACCCTACATAAAATATGAAAAAGTAAAAATGCAACGGTTCATTAGTGGGTTACCTCAAACCTACCGATATAGGATTGAGTTCGACGAACCAAGGACCTTAGAAGAAGCTATCCGGAAGGCGAGGTATTGTTATGAATAGCTTGGGAGAAAGACAAGACCCCATGAGGAATGCAAGAAGAAGAGCAATTTGGGATTCCAGAAGAAAATGTTTGACTCCTCAATATTTAAGAACTATGGAAAAGATTCTAGGGGGAGCCTTCCTTCTAGAAGTGTATATCAGAAAATTTTCCCCTCTCAAAGTGGAAATAAACCTTTTCATACAGTCCCAACAAAGACTGATAACCTAAAGAAGGAACCCTTAAAATGTTGGGGTTGTGGAGAAAATCATAGATTGAGGGACTTCCCACACAGACAACAAAAAAGTAAGGGGGTCTACAATATCTAAGAATATACCACTTTCAATGATGTGGCTAGGAGCATACCACAAATCTATGCAGCCCTGGACAACAATCAAGCCGACCACCAAGCTTCAGTAGTGGAGCTGGAAAGTATGTTCGCCAACCATCTAATTTCTATTTTAATTTACCCAGGTTCTAATTTTAGTTATGTAGCCCCTCAGACTGCTAATAAGTGTAAACTGCAACCAATTAGACATGTTAAACCATGGTTTGTACAACTAGCCACTGGGACCAAAAGAAAGGTGGTAGAGGCCATACCAACCTGCCAATTCATCATGGGTGGATTTTCCACCCGAGCAACCCTTAACATACTTCCCCTGGGATCATATGACCTATTGATTGGTATGGACTAGTTGGTTGCTTATAAAACTAAAATGGACTGCTATCATAAAACTTTAGAATGTGTAGATGAAGAAGGGAGAAAGATGACCCTCCAAGGGATTCAGAAGCCTGTCTCGGTGAGACAAATATCAGCCCTTCAAATGAAGAAGTATTGCAAGAAAGGGTGTTCCTTATATGCAATACAGGTGTTGGAATCCGTTAAGGATGACAAACCAAACCTAGAGGACCACCCCATATTAAGATAATACAAGGACATATTCCCAGAAGAAGTACTAGGTCTACCTCCGAGAAGGGATATTGACTTATCAATAGAACTTACACCAGGAGTGGTACCAGCATCTAGAACTCCATAGAGAATGAGCACACAAGAGCTTGTTGAGCTCAAGCTACAGCTAAAGGAGGTGATGGACAAAGGCAACTTCCGACTCAGTGTATCTCCATGAGGAGCGCTCGTCCTATTTGTGAAAAATAAAGATGGCACACTCCGACTGTGCATAGATTACAGACAACTCAATAAGGCAACCATAAATAACAAGTACCCCTTACCAAGAATTGATGACCTATTCAACCAATTGGGAGATGCATCCATCTTCTCTAAGATCAACCTACGATCTGGCTACCATCAAGTCTGGACTAAGGATGAAGACATCCTCAAAACAACCTTTAGGACGAGGTATGGTCACTACAAATTCATGGTGCTACCGTTTGGGTTAACCAATGCCCCTGCCACCTTTATGTGCTTGATGAATAATGTACTCATCAAATTTCTAGAAAAAATTGTATTGGTTTTCATTGATGATATCCTAATCTAATCCAAGAACAGGGAGGAGCATGAAGAACATCTTAGACTCATACTTCAAGTACTAAGAGAGCATCAGCTCTACACTAAGTTTAGCAAGTGCAATTTCTTTCATAAGCAAGTCCATTACTTAGGCCATGTCATATCCAAGGAAGGGGTGGCAATAGACCTTGACAAGATCAGATCCATTATGGAATGGCCTACCCTGAAATATGTATCTGATATTAGGTCCTTCATGGGCTTAGCAAGATAGTATAGAAGGTTCATAAAAGGGTTTTCCAAGATTGGTTATCCAATCACTTCCCTTGAGAAAAAGGTAGGGATGATTTTAAGGATGGAAATTTATTTTAAAGTGTAGAAACCTTAGCGAATCTTACTAATCCTTCATATGCCAACTATAAATGTTTGGCGATACTTCTGTAAAAATATTCAAATTTCTAAGGATTTTATATAGTTTTTATAAAATTTTGGTGATTTTCAAGGTAAAATTATTTTATCCTATAGAATTTGGGTGAATCATTTGTATAATAGTGAATCTCTTTTTGGGAAAAACCATGAGCAAAATTTAGCCCCTAAAATCATCCTTCGAAAAAGGGGATTAAATTCATTTGGTTGTCAAAATGCGAAGAAATATTTCAGGAGCTAAAACACCTCCTGACCCATGCACCCATGCTAAAGATTGAAGACTCAGATAATGATTTCCTTGTATGTATAGATGCCTAGAAGGAAGGACTTGGAGGATTCCTTATGCAAGAAGGACGTGTGATTTCCTGTGCATCCTGGAAACGAAATGAACATGAGATCAATCATGTGGCCCATGACCTATAGTTGGCTACCATAGTACATGATTTAAAAATGTGGAGGCATTGCCTCCTAGGAAGAAGATTTGTGCTCATGACAGACCATTGTGGGTTAAGGCACATTTTTGATCAACCAAAAATCAACGTCGGGCAAGCTAGGTGGATGTCTCTCCTAAGTGAATTCGATTTCGAAATCAAACACATAAAAGGAAAGGAAAATAGGGTGGTTGATGCCCTCATCATACGTATAAAAATGATTCATCTGGAAACAGTGAGGACCTGCGAAATGGATGTAAGGGAAAGAGTCATAAATGCACAAGAGACATATGCATTCTTCAAGACTGTGACCTCATACCTAAGACAAGAACCTACATAACTAAAATACGAAGGCTACCAAATGCTTGAGGGAGGGCTGCTAACTTACAGAAATAGATTGTATATTCCAAACTGTGACGACTTGAAGAGGTTCATAATGGATGAACTGCATAAGAGACCATATATTGGTCACCCAGGATATCAGAAGATGATCACGGCCACTAGGAAACAATTCTATTGGCTTGGGTTGAAGAGAGACATATCTAACTATCTAGATAAGTGCCTAGAATTCCAGCAAGTTAAGGAAGAGCACCGACACCCAATAGGATTATTACAACCCCTACCAATCCCAGAATGGAAACAGGAAACCATATCCATGGATTTCATCACCGGATTACCAAAGTCGACCAAGCTAAATGATGCCATCATAGTCGTGGTGGAAAAATTGAGTAAGTCTGCTCATTTCATCCTTGTCAAGTCAACTTGTGAGGCAATATATATTGCCAACATCTTCATGAAGGAGATATTCAGACTGCATGGCATTCCCAAGGAAATTCTATCTGAGAGAGATACCAAATTTACTTCAAACTTTTGGAAATCCCTAATGGTTGATTTTGAGACTAAATTATTGTTCAACACATCCTATCACCCTCAAAATGATGGACAGATAGAAAGAGTGAACCAAATAGTAGAAGACATGATAAGGATGCATGTAATGCATCAACCTAAGAAGTGGGAATACTACCTACCATTGTTAGAGTTTTCCTACAACAATGGTTATCAAGAATCCTTGAGGATGAGCCCTTTTGAAGTCCTATATGGTAGACAGTGCAATATTCCAATCAGATGGGGTAACCCAATGGACAGAATTACAATCAGACCTAACATGATGAAAGTAATGGAACAACAAGTGGTTCAGATAAGACAAAATCTAAAGATTTCTCAGGATAGATAGAAAAGTTACTCCGACAGAAAGAGAATTCCCAGAGAGTTCAAGACCAGATACCATGTCTATTTCCGAGTTAGACCCCAGAAGATTTCCCTGAGAATGGGAGCATGTGCCAAATTATGACCTTGGTATTGTGGACCCTTTGAAGTCTTATATAGAGTGGGACCCATAGCCTATAGGCTAGCACTTCCTCCCACTGTAAAGGCACATAATATTTCCCATGCTTCATTATTGAAGAAATATGTGCATGATACTAATCATATAATTGACTGGTATGTGATCCAGGTGGAACCAAAGGGAGAATTCTTACCAAAACCCCAATGCACACTAGACAACAAGGAAATCTCACTCAGGAACCAAACCATTGCACAGGTCAAGGTGTTGTGGAAACACTTTGTCCCAGATGAGGCTACGTGGGAAATGGAAGATGCCTTGAGACAGGCATATCCAATTTTGTTTACTTCTGTACATACATATTTTGTTGATAGATAGAATATCGAGGATGATGTTCCTTTAAGGGGGAGGGAATTTCAACACCCTATTTCCCCCAGTCTGTAAATATAACTATATTGGTCAGGGAACTATGGAAAAATCAAAGGTGTGAATGTTTGTTTTGATGGACCTTTGAATAAAAGGTGGACAAACGTAAATTATGTTATTTTAATAGAAAATGAATGTGTATTGCATGAATGTTGTGAATGGGATGTTCTAAGAGAGAGACCATGATTTCTAATGAAAAGGTGGTGGAGGGAACCGGGAATGGTTGCACTAACCTCCACCGAACCAGTACCATACTTGATTTAAACTTGCTCAAGATTAGAACAACCCTCTGACTAGAAATGAATTCCCGTCGGGTTGGTAGGTGGGAAGGCCTCCTCAAGAGTTAATGAGGGGATGGGGGCAAACTGCCCACTTGTAAAGCTTCCGGACCTGACCACAGGTGGGGGAATTTGAGCCCCACGCAATATTGTTGAGGAAGGCAAGGAAGCGGGGTGTCCCTTTGTCCCTCAATTATGAACATAGTGTTCAGCCCCCAATCTCTTTCCCTATTGTTGAGAGAACCTCATTGACTCTCTCCTATGAGCTTGCCTTTGGTGGAGGCCCAGTTTGAAGGAACTTGGTTTCTTGGTTTCGAATCGTGTCGACACGGAAATCTGTAATGTTGTCACTTATGTTGATCAAGTATTAATAGAAATACTCCTTTCCCTTCCTATTGGTATATTGCAAATATATTATTATTATCCATGGGCATGTTTGTAATGTTTATTAATGGATTATGTTATCTAATGTGCTAACCCCTTTATATCATCTCTATATACTTGCTCTTCTCTTCTATTAAAAACTTATTGCAGGTATAAAGCTTTGGGTCGAAGTGCTCAACGGTGGAACATCGTCAAACGTTGGATCGAGGTAGGCCTCTTTCTTATCTTTCACATTAGCTTATATAGCATATGTTGCAATTGATTTGATTTCTGCAGTCATACATGTTTGTTGTGGTTTACCCTTGGCCATAGAGAGTTTTTCCCTCGTAACAGAAATGGAGACTCCACTAGGGAGAGATCTTCCTTCTAAGGGTTGAAGTAATTTTTCATCCTGCATTGCTCTTTTTCCTTTGTGTTTCTTGTTGTATCACTGCTTGACAGATTCTGTTCACTATGGGTCTGAGTTTTCAACCTTCTTGCCTTTTTATGGCCTTGCTTTAAAGCATATACGCTCCTTTTTCCTAGATAGTCGCGTATACTCTCTGTTGATTAAGGTTGGTTGTCATTGATGTGAACCCTTGAAGAAAGCCCCGTAGCACAAAGGTTTGGGTAATGGACCCAATATTATTTGATGTAAATATGACTCATTATTGTTTTTTCATGGTTAATAAGAAATAAATATGGATGAACTCCAAAGTGGTCCCCTTATGGTGAAATCCCTCACGGGAAGACGCTTTGTGGAGTAAGAGAACCCATGCTTAATTGTGGAATAATGAGATAAAGGACAATGAATTTGTCAGGGAAAATATCCTATATGGATAGTTTTTTTCATGCCACTTCTGGTGGTATGTGGAATATAACATAACTCCTCATGGTTAGAGATTTATGGCCATGAGAAGTTGGAGACCCAAGGTTTGGGTAATGGACCCAAGTTTGTTTGATGGGTAATGGTATGAGTTATGATATATTTTCAGATAATACTATTCTATATGGATAGTACATTTCAT